>QANX01005951.1:0-196738 GCA_003254975.1 Ochetophila trinervis
ATTTTAATATTAAAAAAATAAATTAGAATTAAGTATTCTAAATTAAAAATTATTATATAAATTGCAGAACCATCGGTAATAATCACCAGCAGCAACAAATAGTAAAACTGGAATCTTATTCATCTCATTAATCTTATTATCTTATAAGTTGATTGCTATATTTATGTTTAGAGTATTGAATATTGCCCTTGGGTTATCCCCATAGGAAGTATACTTGTGTCTAGCTAATTTGTTTAGCTCAAACATTAGTTTCTGTCTTTGTTGGTAAACCTGTCAAAATTGTACATGACATAATAACAAAATGCGAATCCCCATAATATGAACCCACATATTATTATCAATGTTTATATTTGCCTTAATAGTATTGGATCCATAACAATATCAACATGATAAGACGCATTAATTAGCAAGTTGCTAACAATGAAACACGGCAATAATCCATTGAGGGCTCTTTTGGAAAGGATTGTATTAGCTTATATTGTATTAACATGTATTGATTAGCATGTATTATATTATCACTATATATTAATTGGTACATAAGTATATAATAAACCTATATAACTTATACAGTGTTTAGTGTAAGAAACATATTTTATTATTTTTTAAAAAGAAAAAAATTGTTTCAAAATTAAATAAATTGATGATGTTATTATCTATCTATTCTTTTAAAATTTAGGCAAAATATTATATTTTCAAAATAAAATATCAAAATAAATAATTGATGATGTTATTATTAGTTTGTTATCCAAAATAAAAATAAAAAAGACATTTATAAAAAAAAAAAACTTTAAAAAACAGAGAATTAAAGATGCATGTGAGATTAATATGAGTTTGGATTCACTACGTACTTCTAAGATTTTAATATCTCACTACTGATATCAACCCTAAATATACATTTAAATCTCAACTTCTAAAATAATCCAAAGATTAATAGTGAAGATAATAATATATATTTTCATTAAAATAGTTTTGATAGGCGAATATCCCTATGAAACTATATATCAATATAATACTATATAAATATTTTTTATTTAAAAAAAACAAATAATATATTATAACATATACTCGTATATTTAGTATTTACATACTATAAAAGACATGTATTCATGTAGACGTGTGACGTAAGACTTCATTTCTCTCTCTCTCTCTCTCTTTTTTTTTTTTCCTGATAAGATCCTTTCTCTCTTTCTATATAACATATACAATACACACATTATATATATACACTATTCATTTTTATTTTTATTTTTGGTGAATAATTGGAGGGAGCACTCAGCCTTCCATAACAAACAACAATGTGTATAAACAAATAGATGATAAAATAAAAAAGCAGGTCTTTGAAAATTGGGACTGTTGACTGATGGGTAATGACAATTTTCGAAAGTTATAGACTTCAGATGCATACTGGGAAGCCTCTCCATTACACCAACAGCTATCACAATCAATATCTTATGCTAAATATATTACTAAAACAATATCTTATGCATTTAATATTGGCCATGATTAATTTTTGACTATAACTTTTGTCAACTAGCTTCTCCCTGCCACTTGGCCATTTTCCATTTATGGGAAAAAAACAAATTAATTTCCCATCTAATTTTTTTTTTTTTTTTGGGTTCTTCTTCTTTTCCCACTCCAGTCTCTCTTATTCAAATCCTCCCCTGAAAGAGCTAGTAAAATACAAGCTCAAAACCCTGTTTCTCTTTGTGGCATTTTGGGTCTTTGATTTTTTAGTCTCAGCAGCCATGAACGCTCTTACAGCCACAAATAGAAATTTTCTCCATGCAAGTCGCATACTTGGGTTGGATTCTAAACTAGAAAAGAGCCTTTTGATCCCCTTTAGAGAAATCAAAGTACTCATCTTTTGTTCACTTTTCATGTCTATTTTATTTATTTATTTATTTATTTATTTTTTTCCCTTTCTAATTAGGTTTTTATAAATGTGTTTTTATTTTGCAGGTCGAGTGTACGATTCCTAAAGACGATGGAACTCTTGTTTCTTATGTGGGATTTAGAATTCAACATGACAATGCTCGTGGGCCAATGAAAGGAGGAATCCGTTACCATCCTGAGGTTTTTCATTTATTTCCTGCACTTATTTTTCTGATTAGAATTTTAGTTCTAGCTTATAAACCTTTCAATGCCAATTAATTTTGATTTCGGGTTTTGAGTTTTTGACCTACTTGAATTCCTCACCCTATACGATTATGCAAGATCATGGTTGTGGTTGGTTGGAGTCCAGAGTATATGCTTTAAAATGTGGACCCTCACTGTTTGAGTTTTTGCACGATCAACCAAATTTGAATTCAAGCTGTGGTCAGGTCTTGACAACCTTGGTAACCCCAATTTGTTGACAATATAATTTTGGTTTTTAAATTATGAAACCTTGATTATCACAGTGATACAAGCCAAAACCTTATGATTAATCAATTTCATTGTTTTTCCATATGAGATAGAAGATTTGAGTTATTAAAGAAGAATCTCTTTATCTATAAAATTGGGTTTCTTTCTTTGCAATAGAAAACATGAGGAAATTATGGGATTAACTTTCTCAATTTCAGTTTCCTCAAGGAAGCTTTTTCAATTGAAAATTAAATTTACTGTTTTGTTAGAAAATGATTTAGAATTATCCAAATTCCTATTGGTTTCTTTGTGAATTATGTTGCCTTTGAAGTTTTTGTTTGATGATATTTTTGTGACGTGAAATTCCTTTCATTCTAAATGTTTAAAAGCTAGAAGTAACTTTTATAATGTTATTAACCATATTTGTGTAACACTGTGCCCAAAATTCTTTGTGATTCCGAGTATTGATTTTGTAAGATTTGGATTATCTCATGTTGTCGTCTTGTTGTCTTTATTATGTACAGTCACGAGGTTTCTGCTCCTTCTTTTACCTCTTTGAGCTTATTTGATGATATTTTTTTGACACGAGGTTCCTTTAAATGTTTAAAAGCTACGAGTACCTTTGTAACTTTGGTAACCATATTTGTGTTACATGGTTTCCAAAGTTCTTTTTGATTCTGAGTATTAATTTTGTAAGATTTAGCGAATCTTATCTTTGTCAACTTCTTGTCTTTATTATGTGCATAGTTACTAGGTTTCTACTCTTTGTTTTACATTTTCTATTCTTGTTTGGTGATATCTTTATGACATGATGTTCCTTTCATTGTAAATGTTAAAAAGATAAAAGTGCCTTTTGTAACTTTGTCAACCATATTTATATTACATGCGTCCGAATTTATTTGTCATTCCGAATATTAATTTTGTACGATTTAACGAATCTCTTATGTTGTCGTCTTGTTGTCTTGTCTTTATTATGTATAATTACTAGGTTTGTAATTTTTGTTTTTCCTTTTTTCTGTAAGCATCTCTATTAATACCAAAACATTGACTACTTTATTTCATTTCCAATTATGCTCAAACCTGGAGCAATTAAAACTTTTATGGAAAATTGGTATTCATGAAAAAATGCCATAAATTTTTTTGCAACTCCATATTTTCCTGGCAATAGTATTGAGGTTAAGGTAATCTGAGTGCATAAAGTGGCATGTACTGCCCAAACAGGGGAGGGTGATTGAGCATCATGAAAGTATTGATGGTAGTTTGGAAACAGCAATGCCTACAATATCACATAAGTGGGTTGAGCAAGCCAAATTGCAAGCAACTTGAACAATTACAATAGTAAACCCTTTAGTTTGTGTTTCAAGCATAAATGGAGTTGAGCCAAATTATAATTAAAATTCTATTTCTGCAGAAAGGTTGCCAATATTTTGCATGAGACCAAATGTGAAGCATTATGCTTGTTTTAGTAGAACTAAGAACCTTCATAGCTTACATTATGAGAACTCTTGATTTGGTTCCACATAAGCCTACTACTCCTCTTATAGATTGGCATAACAGAGACCCCATTGAAAAGAATTTTTTATACGTATTGAGTGCTGAAATACTGAATTCTCTTATGCAAGGTTGACCCAGATGAAGTGAATGCTTTGGCTCAACTAATGACATGGAAGACAGCCGTAGCAAACATTCCATATGGTGGCGCTAAGGGTGGGATCGGATGCAACCCAAGGGAATTAAGTATCAGTGAACAAGAACGCTTAACTCGCGTCTTTACTCAGAGGATCCATGATCTCATTGGAATTCACAGGGATGTTCCTGCCCCTGACATGGGAACTAATGCACAGGTTTCCAGTTCCCTGTCAATCTACATTGAGTTCATATGGATCTTATATTGGTTTGCTCAAGAATTTAATTCTTAGTTTTCAAATTGTACAGACAATGGCTTGGATTCTTGATGAGTATTCAAAGTTTCATGGACATTCACCTGCCGTTGTTACAGGAAAACCCATTGTAAGTATCACCAAGAAAGGAAGTGGGCATGAGTTTGGTGAGTGGGAGAGAGGTGTCATCATTGTTACCGATTCATATTGGTAACAGAAACATGGTATTAAAACAAGCTAATGTTCTACTTATATATTTCTGGCGAAATGTAGGACCTTGGGGGATCACTTGGAAGGGAGGCTGCAACTGGACTTGGAGTGGTTTTTGGAACCGAAGCATTACTTGCTGAATATGGGAAGTCAATTTCCAATATGAAGTTTGTCATCCAGGTATTTCCAACACCATTATGTAACCTTCTTTGTTAGGGGCCAAGAAGTATGTTTTTTTCATTGATTTTCATTTTTGTGGTTGATCACTTTTAGGGGTTTGGAAATGTGGGCTCATGGGCAGCCAAGTACATCCATGAGAGAGGAGGTAAGGTTGTTGCTGTTAGTGACATCACAGGTGCAATTAAAAACCCAAATGGACTTGATATCCCAGCTCTGCTGAGACACAAAGAAAGCACTGAAAGTTTGAAGGAATTCCAAGGCGGAGATGTTATGGATCCAAATGACTTACTTGTCCATGATTGTGATGTTCTCATTCCATGTGCCTTAGGAGGGGTTGTCAACAAGTATGTAGCTTGCTTCAGTAATTATTGTTATTTTTGCATAGGTATGACAAGATCAAAATACCATATAAAAGCAATCTCCATATATTATTCTTTAGCAATCCATGTTAAAAGTTGCATTTATGGAGCAGTTGAGCATAATGAAAGATGATAAATTGTGAATAATCATAGACTATATATGTTCTTTATTATTTCAATCATAATTTTTCAATTTCTTGATTCAAGGGAAAATGCTGCTGATGTCAAGGCAAAATTCATAATAGAAGCTGCAAATCATCCCACTGACCCAGAAGCCGATGAGGTAATAATGCATTTTTGATTTACGCCAACTTTTCAGAGGAGGTGATCATTATTAAACGAACAAAACTTGGGATAATGAAACCAATCTCTTCGGCAGATCTTATCCAAGAAAGGAGTTGTGATACTCCCTGACATCTATGCAAATTCTGGTGGCGTGACTGTGAGCTACTTCGAATGGGTTCAGGTAAAGTAAACAGCTGAGAACTGCCCGTCTTTCTACACGTACCTGTTTTGTAAACTTTTTGTGGATTTTGTACATTATATTCTGATGTGGAAGATACATCAAAATGTAGTGGATCTTACTTCTGTGTTTGTGAAATTGCAGAATATTCAAGGATTTATGTGGGATGAAGAGAAAGTGAACTCTGAGCTGAATAAGTACATGAGGAAAGCTTTTTGTGACATCAAGGCAATGTGTCAAGCTCATAATTGCAATTTGCGAATGGGGGCCTTTACATTAGGGGTGAATCGCGTTGCTCGTGCTACTCTGTTAAGGGGGTGGGAAGCTTAAGTTAAATCTGTTCCTTCATCAGATGCATGCCCTGCTTGGCATAAAAGGAGTAAAAAGAAGAAAGTTTCTTTAATTTTGTTTTTCCGGCTTTCCTTATGCATTTTGAACTGCAATAGGAAGATGAATGTAGTAAACAAGGATTGCCATTCAAGGCCAGAAAAATAGAGGAATAGATTGAAGATAAGCTATTCAGCAGTTTAAAGAAATAAAAGTATTTACTTCTATATAGAATAGATGAATATATTTATATGCTTGTTTGAATACATCTTTGCTCATAGTGAATCATGCTTCACATGGAAGTGTAATAGAATTTTGACACCTGAGCCGCCATTTGGCTTTTTTTGATTGGTGAATCAGAATTTTCTGATGAGCTTGAGATTACAAGGACAAATGGTAAGGGATATGATGCTTATCTGACTTCACCATTTATTCATGAAACTTGTTAATAGGCTGGATAGCCGTCCATCATCTTCACTGGACCATCCTTGAAAGTGACATGAGATGTAACTCAATTTTATGTGGAAAAGAGTATAGAAAGTTTCCAAAAAGCGAACTGAAATGGGCATCCTGTTCAGTGAGACCGGCCTATAGAATGCCCATCTCGCAATCGCATGTCTGTATGAAGATTCCATGCAGTGTATAAAGTGTTTATCTTACATACATATACAAATTCGTGTGAGATAGATATTTTATACGCTCCTTCCACCAAAATTTTTCTTTTCCTAAAAATCTGAACAGAGATGAGCGACCGCTTACCTTCCCAGTGGCATTTATGAGATCTACAGAGTTTTTGTTTTGTTCAGTTGACTAGTCACATCATTCTTCTCTGCTTTTGTCAACTTACTAGTGTTAAATGCAACATCCAAGTTCAACCATAACCAAACAGGTTGGTAAGGATGCAAAAAATACTGTTGAAAATCTGTAAAAAATAAATAAAAATAAAAAAGGGGAAAAGGCATCCCCATAAAGGAACTAGAAAAATGGAGGAAAAAACAAAACTTTTGATCATGGATGCTGAAAATAGTTGCTTCATTAACATCTTTTGGACAAAGCTCAAAAAAAAAAAACTTTATAAAGAACTCGTCATTCCATAAACACAAGTAAAGAACCATGAAGACTAGAGATACAATGTTAGATAGAAACAGGGATTTTAAATCGACAAAGCTAAATTACAGTAAAATACAAAAAAGATAAAAAGATGATAAACAACTAAATTCGAAGGCTAATCCTACTTATTCTTGGAACTTCCCGGGGTTTCATCCTGCCAGGTTGCTTGCCATTGTTTGTCATAGAAGGTTGTCTCATCCACCAGCTTCTTTAGAGTTTCAATATCCTCAGTCTTGCGGATCAGTAGTACTCCTACCACAGCTACAAACAACAAAGTTTTGCAGAAGAAGTTGCCCATTTGATCAACCAAACCTACCCCAGTCAAGCTATCGACCAGATAAGCCATAAAAAACCCAATCATAGCAGCACGGCCTGTGTAAAACTCACAAAACAGCATAACATATATTAGTATGATCTAAGTGCCTTTCTTTGCAATTTACATTTTAGGTGAGTTAAGTGAATTTGTACGAACCATTAAGGAGTTCAGCTTCCGGCAAATGATATCTTTTTATCCATGCCCACCAAGGTACGATGGAGGTGTCAAAAACCACAGGGTCATCATTACTGGATGATTCAGGGTTGCTCTCAAGCCATTTTCGCCTTCTAGCCTCTGAAAATCATTGTCAAATTTTTTTTTAAAGTAATATCATATAGAGATAAAATAACTGAATTAATATCATAGAGATAACATAACTGAATTCCAACTTCACCTTATCAAATTCTTTTCTTCTCCCTAAACATATTTTTATACAACCACAAGAAAGTATTTAACTGAATATAGAAATCAAACAAATATGAACACAAATTCGATTCAATCTAATCTGAAGTTATTGGACTTCAAGAGCACACTTCAATGCAGTTTGAAGCCTAATTCTCAGGACAACAGATTTTAAACTTTTCTTACTATATCTGGGCTTGAATTGAAGCCTCTAAATACATTCTCCTACTCAAGAAATAACAAGGGAAAAGGACACAGGTATCTTAATGTTGTACAATGAAGAGAAACAAGCAGCTGCATATTATATTGCTGTAAGAAAATCACAATCAAATTGCAAATCCATTTACTGTAAGGATATAAGTATGAATCTGTGAATACACTCAATTTTTATTTTACATGATTCATTACATATTTTAGTCAGTATAAGTGTCAGTTGGAACATACAAGACCAAAATTTCGTTATATAATCCAAGGACTCAGATAACACATATCAATACCAACTTGGAAGATATCAAGTAAAACATGGAAATAATCTTCTCTTGTAGATATTGGCATGAGAAATACTTGTCAATCTACTTAGCTTACTAACAAGTCACAACATTTTGAAACAATAGGACGTATTTCAATAACTAGAATGAATTACAGCAAAAATTATTCATATCTTAGCCCAAACCATATGAAGTTGGCTTATATGAATTAAGTTTCGAAACTGCGTTATGCAGGAGACATGTTGGGTGTTGGACATATCTAGTCGTTTGATTTCCAGGCATATTACCAAGACACCCTTCATCTAAGTTCCAAAATTTTTACCCATTAGACTTTATGCAAAAGTTTTACAAAAACAATTTATATTACAAAAGAAAAAATAATAATAATAACAATGAGAGAGGGGAAAATAAGCCGGTGAATTGGATTTTCCAGAAACGCAACAAGTTTTCAAATTTATTCATTTCCCAAGCAATATGGATGCATGTGAAATCCCGTAATATCATTCAGATAATTCTGTCCAAACGCAGTTAATTCCAAATTCTGTAACAAATGCTGGAAATCCATTCTTACTTATCACAACACTAGCAGAAAACAAACCCAAATTTTGAATTTTGATTCTGACAACAATTTCTTTTTACTTCAGTCGGAGACCAAATAGTTGATTTACCATTCAAAAAGTATAAAATTAAGCATAATTAACAAGAAAATCACAAAAAAAAAATAAAAAATAAAAAAAAACCTCACCAGCATCAATGACAGCATCCCAGTCTGTTTTGCTATCTTTCTGAAACTGCTTCAAGTCCCAAGTCCCATTAACCCATCTGGGGTCTTCAAATTTGCTCACAACCTCCACTTCCTTGGCAGTCCCTGCAGACCCATTAGAGGTAGCAGAGGTTTCGTTCTTCTCCAATACCGGTTCAGAAGCTTGAGGGATCTTGGGCTCTGCTATAGGTTCAACAGTAGTGGCAACTGAGCCAATGGAACCAGCTCCATTGTCTGATGTGGCCTTGGGTAGAAAGAAAGGGTTCTTGGGTCTGAGAAAGAGATAAGGTTTGTGGGTAAGGTGGGGTTTGGGAGATGAAGAGGGAGAGAGGGTTGGGAGATGGGTGGTTGGAGGAGAAAACAAGGCCATGGAAATGGACATTGAAGAGACTGGAACTTGGGGGGAAAAATCAGAGCATGGTGGTCTCTGACTGCTTTGCTTTTTCGCTTGGGCAATCCTCAGCCTTAGAACTCAGCAATTTGGGCGTCTTTATCATACTCGGTTATTAAAAATTCGATGTCAGCTCAAACTAAACAAAGAAAGGATTGGAAAAAAACGATTTGTAGGCCTATAAAATAATATTATACATAAATAAATAATATTATTAAATTATTTTATTACGAATTTTATTATTTTATTTGAAAGAATTTGAAATATATTTTATAAGGTACTGTATAATTTTAAATACGATTTCGTTATTTCGTATAATATATAAATATTTTTTATGTTGTTTTGACTTAATATTACTGTATATATCAGAGAATAAAATATCCAAAATACTTTTATATTCATTAAAATAATAATAAATTTTAAAAATTTGAAAAAAAAAAAATGAAATCGATTTGACAGTTGACCTTTACTGTGTAACGGTCACAAAATTACATATATATATATATATTGCACAATCCAGTTTTAAACACATTTCCTGTAATTGAAAAATTACTCATTACTAATTTTTTTTTTCTCCAACCAGCATAACTAACTACAGACCAATTGCCAATCATTTTCTCAAAATCAAGTTTGCAAAAATACTCCTTCAGTAGCCAATTTTTCTCCTAACAACATATTCACATAGCAAGAAATTTAAAAAATGCATTCATCAACTAGTAGCAGCAATATAAACGGTAGCATCATCAAGTTCAAGAATAGAAGGTGTCAATGTGAAAGGAAAGCTAGTATAAGGATTTCAGAGTCAACAAGAAACTCATCCAAACTGTATTTTTTCTGTTTACAAGAAAAATGCAACTATTACAGTTTTTGGACTCATGATAATGAAGAGTTTAGCATAGATGATGATGCAAGTACTCGAAAAATATCATGACCATCCAATGAGGCAAGTGAAATGCAGATTAAAAAAGAGATTAAATTATTGGAAACAAGGGTGCAAAAAATGGAGGCAATGCAAGGTTTAATGAAGATTATTCTGTTTATGTTTGTTTTGCTAATTATTGTATTTGCATTTGTAATGAAAGTTATGTAACAAACTGAATAAAGTTATGGAATGAAGTGAAAGCAAATATATTGAAATAAATCTCATCAAGTGAATATTGCAGTTACAGCCTAGATTTCTATAAATATAGGGGATGCAACCCTATTAGTCACCCTAAAGGCCATGACTAACTATTTATTATGTTGTACCTTAAAAAAGAAAGAGGGTTACAGCTACAGCCAATATATACTCATCATAGTCCTATATGACTAAAAAAAATGGCTCTCTACATAGTCCATATAATTCCATTTATAGCCTTTCCATTTACAATTTCCAAGTAGTTACAATAATATAAAATTGTCCAAAAATACACCTATGCACAACATAAACAAAAAAAAACAACCATTCAATAACCATGCACTCACTTGATGACAAAAGGTAGCAACCAAGCATTTACAGCTACTGGTGTTGCTGCTGTGTTGAAGGACCTGCTTCCCCATCTCCTTGCTACAAAAATAAGAGAAATAGTATGAACACTAATTAAAGGTCCTTTAACTTCAAGTATTTATAAAATTTTGTAAACAATCAAGAATGAAGTGATAAAAATACTTTAGTGGTCTTCGATCTCTTTAAATTTTTTAAAGAGCTTCTTCTATTATGACTAAGACCCTTGCATATGCCACATTTAAAAGTAAAGGACCCAGTATTCTTTGCTGGCTCATCTGGCTCTCTCATTCTACATACTTTTGACCTACTAGGCTGCTTTCTCTTTTCTGGTGGTAATACAGATTCAATCTCAACATCCGACCACAAGCTCTCATCTGGAATTGGGTGGATTGCAGTTTTGTAAGTCTGCAAGTATGTAGATGTCTTCAAGCTGATATCAACATACTCAATATGGTATTCTCTCTTGTACATAATGCATGCATGGCATGCTTGCAAGGAATCCCATTTATCTACCAACCTCTACATTGACAGGTTGCTTTGCTCATATCAATGATTGAAACTATGGTCTCATTAATAACTTCAAATTCATTATCTGCTGCCTAAATCATCTCTAAGTGTCTCCCAACCTTCTGTATTTGCTCAATCTTTTACAAAATTGTAGGAGGAACTGATGTAGTCCATTTAGTTGCCTCATTCTTCCTTTTCTGGATCTTTATCATTACTTTTCTTCTAATTTACTCCAGCAATGATAACATTGGCCCACACATTTCCATGCTAAGCTGACTGTTCCAAGACTCAGTCATGTTATTGGTATAGTGGTCATTATTGACTGCCACATCAAATAGATGTCTACTCCAATGACAAGGTGTAATTTTTTGGATCCAATCATATGATTCCTGACTTATAATCCTAATTTGTTCCATTAAATGCCCAAAGTCCCTGGATTTGTCGATATGGCAGCCCTCCATAACAGTTTCCCCACCATAACACCAGAAAATCTGTTCTTAAAATTAGCATAAATGTGCCTCAGGCAAAATTTGATCGGTGAATTGGGAAAATAGATAGCTAAACCACCCAAAATCCTTTTCTGCCTATCATTCATAAATGTTATCAGCCTCCTATCTTGTACCCCAATGAACTACATCAGTAATTGTAGAAACCAGCCCCAACTATCGAGGTTCTCACCTTCACAAACAGCCACTGCCAGTGGAAATATACCACTGTTGGCATCCAATGCAACAACACTTAATAGCATACCACCAAAAGGACCTTTCAAGTGGCAGCTGTCCAAACCAATGAATGGTCTACAACCATTCAGAAATCCATCCCTTTGTGCTGAAAAGCTTAAAAAAAATCTTTGAAAATTAGGGTTCTCATTGGGCACATTCCTTGTGCATGACACTACAGAGAGTGTCCCAGGATTCATAACCCTCAATACATTAGCATACTTGTTCATCTTATCATAGCTCCCTACATGGTCATCACTAAAGCTGTTGAGAGCTATCCTTTTAGCTCTCCACAGCTTTTGCTTTTTGCAATTGATTCCACACAATTTCCTTAACTTCAGAGCTATGGTTTTGATGTCCATATTTGGATTGCATATGAAGTCATCCCCTAACTTCATAGCAATCCAAGTGGCAGTTACACATGTGCTTTTCCTAAGTCTTGTACAAGTGTGTGTAGGATTGTATGTTTTGAGCTGAAAGGTCTTATTATCTAATAGGAGGGATGCATGTGATCTCCAAGAGTATCCTGACTGTTTGCATCCAACAGTCACCCTAGTCCTCTCATTTTTCATTCTCACTAGCTCAAAACCTCGATCTATGGCAAAATCCCTCAACACATTTCTATAATGGTGTATATCCTGAAAAACCATCCCCTTTTCCAAATTAACTATCCCTTGTTCATTGGAGTCATAGAATTTCCCTTTTAACTGGCTAGACAGCTTTCTAGCTGGACCCTCGTCCTCTGAGTCAGTTCCAATAATGCCATCACTGTCATTAGACTGATATTCCACTGAAAATTCACTGTCAGTCTCATTTTCCTCACCATTTCCAGCTTCATGAACAACCATTACTTTTATTTCTCTTTCATCTTCACTCCATTCAAACTCTTCATCCGGATCAAACTCACTATCAAGGTTAGTGTGATGACCCGGATCTAGAGCTAGAGTAAGTGTGGGCGGGTGCAAGGGCACTGGCAGGCTACCTTACTGGCATAGCCAGAGTAAGTGTGGGCGAGTGCGAGGCACTGGCAGGCTACCTTACTGGCAGAGATTGGTGTCCAATCCCACATCGCCCGGGTGTGGAATGGGGTCATGTGGTAATGGTTCAAATGTAAAGTGAGCACTCTCTTAACAACCAAGGCCTTTTCAGAGCGTTTGGCTTCAGAGTTGGAAGAACTCTGGGGTTAAGCGTGCTCCAGTGGGAGCATTCCTAGGATGGGTGACCCCCTGGGAAGTCTGACCAAAAACTCTATACCGTCTGAAGTGCAGTGGCTAAATTGGAGACAATATTGGTTGGAGAGAGAGTGTGGTGTTACAGTTAGGGTCTTGTTGGGGAACAAGTTCAGGTTGGGAAACATGTTGGAGTTGGGAGAGTGATTTAGTAGAGGGTTGGCTTTGTGATTCAATAGAGCTTTGGCAAAGTACATGACCAGGATATGTAACAATGTCAATACCATCACTAACATTGTCACTGTCAGCCAATAAATGAGGATCAATGATTGGGGTATATGACTTAGTGTTTTCAGTGGGGTCATTATCTTGGGGGTCATTATATGGTTGGGTAGGTCTTGGGGCTGAATGTGCAGAGAATATCTCATCCGGATGAGTAGCTTGCAATGGAAGTAAAGTGCACTCAAAATGGATAATATCTAAATTTCTTTCCCTAAACTTAGAAAACAGCTCCATTAACTCTCTATTAGTAGATATATTTGTCTTATAATTGTTAATCCAAGGTAATCTAACTTCAATCTCAAACCTTTCATCTGCTATTATTCTTCTACGACAAGCCTTAATCATTGCCTCATTGCATAAGCAGACTATACTATACTTATCATCCTCAATCTCAATTGGGCCATATTGGCACCCTAAGAAGTCTACCATAATAAGAAATGTCCCTATGACTCCCTAAAAGATGTCAAAACAAAAACAAGTATAAAAATTCAGTCACCATTAAACACAAACAATCTTAAACATATAACCAAACAACTATACAAAACAGTCCTAAACAAATAACCAACACATATACTATCTGCATTTGCATTTCCATAATCAGATAATAACAAAACAAACTTGTCATTGCCTCATTGCATAAACAGATAACCAACATATGGTGTAAATTTGCATTTCCATAATCAGATAATAACAAAACAATTATTGCATTTCCATAAACACTTAATAACAAAATAATATTGCATTTCCATAAACACTTAATGACAAAACAATATTGCATTGGAAGGCAAACAGTATATGCAATTCCATAAGCTTTAATAGTATCTCATCATTTTCATTCACTATTAAACACTAAATGCAGTTAATACAGTTAACATTCAACATCACTCATGAATCAAAGCATCATGAGTCAATTAATATTCAACATATTTAATGCACATAGAGAAAACTAACTAACCTTCACTACAACAAACTACTTTCTCCCAGACTTCAATGAATGCACTCTATAAACCAACTGCAACGAGTGCAATCTATAAACCAAAGAAAATAAAGTTTAAGTTAACATTACAAACTATCACTCTTAGTAAACACATTTGAGTTAACAAAAGAAAATTTTAAACTTTGACACCATAGAGAAAATAACAAAAAATATTCAACCATGACTTCTTTTGACACCAAAGACTCAGATAATATGTGCACATGTAAAATAACAAAAGGAGACATATAAACCTTCACTGGATAAACAGAAAAATGTAACTCAAACATACAAACCAGTGATGAATTTTCAGAACCCAAAAACTTTAAAAAATGCAACACAAACATACAAAGTCATTTGCCTCGCTCATCAATCAGATAGAAGAAGAAAAATAAGAATAAGGAAATTCCAGTGGGTGCAATCAAATGATGAAATCGATTATTGGAAAAAAAACCCTAAACACTAAAAACAAGGGATTCCAACTCGGGATTTCAGCATAAACCCGAAAACAAAACCCATTCTCTTTCTCAAAAACATAAAAATTACAGAAACAATACAAGAGGAATGCCAAAAAATCTTCAAAATCACAGAATAAAACATTTCGAAATTAGTTAGCATGGGATTACACAAATACAGAGGAACAAAAACTTACTGATTTGGAAACCCTAAACCAAAGAAATCAAACTCGAAACAAAATGAGAAAAGAACAACTTACGATGCTTCATTTTCTTGATGGAATACTTACAGTCTCGTTTTTTTTTTCTTTTGTATTATAGGTTAAAACCGAGTGTTTCTGAGAGTGAAATGCATCATACAGGTTCGGAGGAAATGGAGGGAATTTTGGCGCGAAAATGTTCATTCTCTCAGGTGTGTTAGGGTTTTTTTTGAAACAAAGGAAAAAAAAGAAGAAACTTGTTGAAGAAGCTTTGCTACGCGTCTCGAGAAAAATGTCGTTTCACTTAAGGGGTTAAATGACCAAATTACCCTTCTATCGTTAAATTTAACAGTTTTTTTTTTCACGGTAAGGAGTGTTTATGCATTATGCGAAACCATGAGATCGTATTTGGAATTATACTATACCTTGAGGAGTGTATTTGAAATTCTCCCTATTTTATTTATATACAATGTTATTTTATTTATAAACAATGTTATTATTATAGAAAAATTTAAAATATTGACAATAATTATTTTTAAATATAATATTTCTCTCACCCCATTTTTTTTTCTCCTAGTGGATTAATTCAAGTCATAAGATGTAAATAAAAGAATCATGATTTCATAAAGTGGTTTTCTTTTTTTCTTTTTAACTGAGCTCCACAAGCATAAGGCATATCAATTTGCAGATGCTTCCTCAGTGAATCCGTTTCTTCTTTCATTTAAAGATATTCCTTCTATATGAAGGCCACTGTCATTTCTATTGTGTTGTTATTCAAACCTGGTGGGGTGCTGCCGTTTGTGTTAAGACAAAGATGGACCAGTTTCCACAACTATCTTTGATTGCAGACAGCGAATGTGCACTAAAAAGGACTGGAATATCCCTTGTAGAAAAAGTTTTATCTGAGAAAACGTTCCAAGCTAATGAGGTCTTCATGGTTGTGCGTCGAATATGGTTCACAAAGGAAATTCCGAAGGTTGAGGAAATCAGACAAAATACGTTTCTATTTACCTTTAAATCAGAAAGTGACCGTAACATGGTATGGCATAGAAGGCCATGGACAATAAACAAAGCACACCTATTAATCAGATAATGGAAACTAGAAGATATTCTAGAGGAAGTTTGCTTTGAAGTCACAACTTTTTAGGTGCAAATTAAAGCCCTACCTATGCAATTCATGACAAAAAAGAATGTTGAGATGATTGGTAACCTATTTTAGAAATTGCTAAGGTATGAATCCTTCACCAGAAAAAATATTATCGGACAAAATATTTAAGGTTGCAAGTCGAAATCGATGTTAGGAAACCTTTGTCGGTGGGCTTTTCCATAACTTGGGGAAATGAGGCAGATGGATTTCTTTCCAGTATGAAAGATTACCAGACCTTTGTTATTAGTGTGGTGTCTTAGGACATATGAGGCAAAGATGTCCGGCGAAAGAAACTGTGAATCAGGAAATTTTAGGTGGCTTTTATGGCCTATGACTCAAAGCCGAAATAGAAGCAACTCTATTGATCAGGGAAGGGGATAGCCTAAAGAGAGTTGAAAACATGAGTAATGAACATTTTGACAATTTTTCAAATGACATTAATACAGATGACATAAACGGAGAGGAAGATGGCAAAATCCAGTTCGACGAGGAGGAGAACGACGGTGAGAGAGGAGGAGAAAACCTCTGTTCGAATCCTAAAATTGTGTTAGAGGCCAGTGGGTCATCAAATCAACATACAGAGAGTAGAAAAGATATTTCAGAGAAGGAAAGTAATTTACCTACTGAGAATGAGGTTGTCGCAGGGCTCAAGACCCACTCGGAACAAGCACTGAACAACTTTGAAAGGGCAGAAGCTACGGGAAAGGAAAAAAAATCAGGAATGACTGAGGATTGCTGAAATTCCAGGTTACACAAGGAGAAGATTCGTGATATAGATCAATCCCAACAAAAGCCATTAGTGGGCCTCAAAAGAAATGTAGAGGAAATGGACATAAGCCCACCCAAAACAAATTCCCCTATTAGGATGGGGCCTAACAATCCAATATCTTATGCTTCCCCACTTGTGGGCAACTCAAATGAAAGTGGGTCAGTAACTAAATCTGGAACAGGCCCAAAGGAAAAAAAAAACTCAAAAGAAATGAAGAGGGTAACTTAGGCCCACTTATCAAAAGTAATAAATTTCCTGATTCACCAATTTCATCACATTTAAAACTGAAGGAATTGGCACGCATGAGAGGAATGTTGTCACCGGGTATTAGTAATGAAACCAATTAGAGAAACTTTGAAATTCAGATTCAACAGGAGGTTGTAAACATTTCTATGGCTGAGGAGGCTGGCCTTACCGCGCCCCTAACTCAGCCATGAAAATAATGTCGTGGATTGGAAAAAACCACGACAGTTCAAGCATTAAAAGGCTTAGTTCAGAAATTTTCCCCCGATGATCTTTTTCTTTGTGAAACTAAAGCATCAAAAAATAAAATGGACAAGGTGAGAATCAGATTCGGCTTTAATAAAATGGAAGTGTTTGAAGCTGAGGGGTGGAATGGATGTACCGCTTTTTTGTGGAATGATAATGTGGGATGGGAAATTATTCACCGATTTAAATGGATTACCAGAATCACAATTTCAAATGGTAGAAGTGACAATTGGACGTTATGGGCTTGTTATTGCCTAGCTAAAAGGTCTCAAAGAAGTGAATTCTGGGATATTCTTGTTGCTCTCATAAAAAATGGTTCAAACTCTTGGGCTTGTACTGGAGACTTCAATGAGGTCATGGAACATAATGAGAAGTTGGGTGGTAGAGAAGTATTTACAAGGCATAATTTTTTACTGAAGAATTTCTTGGAGGATGTCCAAGGCATGGACATAGGATTCAACAGAAATACCTTCACTTGGTGCAATAGAAGGGGCAGCTTGGCAAACATCAGAGAATGGCTGGATAGAGTCATTTCTAGTGTGGATTGGAGGACCACTTTTGGCAATGCAAGAGTGATTCATTTGAACACCATTCAATCGAATCATGTCCCAATTTTACTGAATCTCTTCCTGGATCATCCGAAGCTTCTAAGGCCATTTTGATTCAAAGAAATTTGGACAAGGGATCTTTTTTGTAGTAATGTGGTTAGGGGGCCTGACAGTTTAAGTCATACAAACAGAATCTCGATTGGCAAACGAATTAACAACATAGCAAAATCGTTAAGAAAGTGGAACAAGGAAACATTTGGTTTTTGCAAAGACCATATTTTTAACCTTGAACAGAAGATTAAGTGGCTTCAAAGCAGATATCCAACAAAAGAAATTCTTAACCAAGAGAGATGCTGCCAAGTGGAGTTGAGTGAATGGATGAACAAATAGGAAATTCTCTAGAGACAAAAGTTAAAGGAACTCTGGCTCATAGCTGAAGATTGAAATTCCAAATTTTTCCATGCTGCTGTTGTTACCAACTGAAGGAAGATTTTCATTGCTACTCTATAGAATAACAGTGGGGATTGGCTTGAATCTCGTGGGAGGATAGGGGATTTTCTTATTGATGAGTTCACAAAGCTTTTTTAAAGGCAAAACATTGAATCATGTAAGCTTTTGAGAGAGTTCTTCTAGCCGTCCATCACAGAGAATCAAAATTTCTTGTTGGGTGCAATCCGGGAGGGTAAGGAAGTTTTTAACGCTGCTCAAAGCCTTCATCCTAAAAAAGCTCCAGGTCCTAATGGGATGCCTGTTTAGTTTTTTCAACATTTCTGGGGCATTGTTGGAAATGATGTCATTTTAGCTATTCAAAATATCTTTTGGCATTGAATTTTCTTGTAAGGCTTTAATGACTCATTTGTTGTTCTCATTCTGAAAACAACTGAGTTCTTTACTTTCAATCACATAAGGCCAATTGCTTTGTGTAACATTATCTATAAGATTTTTTCGAAGATTTTGGTTCATCGTTTATGCCCCCTTTTACAAGCGGCTTTTGTACTAGGACACTGGATTAAGGAAGACTCCATTCTTGTCAAGGAAATTGTTCACTCCATGAAAAAAAGAAAGGCATCAAAGGGTTTGTGGGCATAAAGATTGATCTCCACAAAGCATACAATCGAGTTAATTGGCAATTTCTCCTACAGATTTTGGAAGGCTACGAGTTTGACAACAAATTCATCCTGTTGGTTTTCCGATGTCTAAATGATGGTGATATGAAATTATTGCTTAATGGATCTTTTTTTAGTGATATCCCAAGGGAAAGAGGAATAAGGCAAGAAAACCCACTGTTTCCTTTCCTTTTTGTCTTTTTTCTAGAACTTTAAGGCAAAGAATGATAGCCAAATTGGAAGATGATGGGGAAATTCAAGGAATTAAAATTGGCAGACTCGCACCAGCCATTTCTCATTTATTCTTTGATGATGACATTCTCATTTTTTGCAGAGCTGATGTGAATCAAATAGGAAAAATTATTAATTGTTTGGAGATGTTTTGTTCTTGGAAAAGGCAAAGCTTCAATCCGGCTAAGTCAAGGTTTTTCTTCTCAAGCAACATCCATGGAAGTTTGAAGGCTACTATTAAAAGCAGTCTTAACATGAAGAAGTTGAATAGGGATGCTAAATACTTAGGCAACGACATTTTTCCGAATGCTAAAAGAAATGAGGACTTTGATTCTATAAAAAGGAAAATCTTCAATCCCTTCGACGGCTAGAAGGCTAAAATTCTTTCTCAAATCGGGAGAAACACCCTTGTGAAACATGTCATTACCTCTATTCACCTTGACTCTATGGCAGCGGGGAAAATTTCAATTGGCATCTGTGATGAAGTAGAAAAACTTGCACGGGCTTTCCTCTGGAGAGGAGATAGAAACAGGAAAAAAGGCTGGACTCTGGTAGCGTGGAAGAACATTTGTAAACCGAAGAAATGTGGAGGTTTAGGAATTCGAAGGCTGAGTGCCATGAACTCAACAATGCTTGGAAAAATTGGATGGACCCTTGCTAATAACCTGGATAAGATGTGGGCTAAAGTGCTGAAAGCTAAGTATTTCCATTTCTCTTCCTTCATGAACTGCCAAAAAAAGAAAAATTGTTCACAGCTTTGGTCGGTTGTCCTCAATACTCGAGATACATTGTTAAAAGGTTTATGCTTCAAGGTTGGTCGTGGAAATAGTACAAACATATGGGAAGACCTTTGGCTTTCCGAAACCCTGGGCTTTAAACCGATTCAAAGAAATGCAAACATGACTTTGAGACGAGAAATGGTGCAACAATTGAAAAATACGAATGGTGATTGGAACTTAAGGCTGATCAACCAGCTCTTTAACCACGAATCAACTAAGGACATGAGTATAATTTTTTGGGCAAACAACAATGAAGAAGACAAGCTTCTATGGGTGGGAAACAAAAACGGTGCTTTCTTAATTAAATCATTTTATTGGATGGAAAACTAGAGTGGGATTACTCAATCTCAATGGTGGGGAAAAATGTGGAGTAGCAAGATTCATGAGAGACAAAAATTTCTCATCTGGAAGATTGCTCACAAAGGTCCCAGTCTCAAACAAAATTTGGTTAGGAGAGGAGTGCAAGTTGATGACACTATATGCTTGCATGGTTGCTGCCATGAGGAAGATAATGTTCATGTGTTTTTTACTTGTCATTTTGCTAAAGGTTTATGGTTCACCTACCCATGGGGTATTCATTGGAAGGATTAGCCAAACCAAGACATAAATAATTTTCTTTTTCAGATTTGGAGTTTAGACATCCTTGGGCCAGTGACAAAACAGGAACGTGAAGATTTCATTCTTTATTGTGCAACAATTTTTGATCAGCTTTGGTGGGCCATGAATGAATTATTTCACCAAGAATCCCTCATTTCTTTGGATAAATCAATCCAGAGTGTGAAAAAAAGATTTGAGGAGCTAAAACATGCTTATAAGAAGATGAACAATTCAGGGGAGAGGATTTTTGAATTCCAGTATCTTAGAAAAAGATGAGTTGTCTATTTGTACCAAGAAATGATAGCCTTAGATATGGAATTCAAATGTTTGAATTCCGTATTTTTCAGCAAGAATCTCTTTGTAGATTGCATGATAATGCTTTTCTAATACTTTGAACCGTCCACTAGCATAGCCACAATAATGCTTTTTGTCTTTTTCAACAAGCACTGCTTCCTAAAAGAGATCAGTGGCATCTGTTTGCAGAATTTTTTTTCCTGTAGTAGGAATCTTTAAAGGTGGTGGAATTTGTGTCGATTTTTTAAGTATTTTGACAGCTTCAGTCTATTCTTCTCTCCAAGAGGGCATTTTTTTAACATTTTTGACAAGTGACAAGTATATTTAGACACCTATGGAATAAAATATGTGAGGAAATTAATAATTACAAGGAATTGTTGGACCTGTTTAATAGAAATATTCTCATTGAAAAAGTTGAGTAAATCTTAAGCATTATGTGAACCGGGATCAAATTTTCCATCTTTGAAATGCATGCCAAAGAAATTAATTTGTTGTTGGCTCAATTGACTTTTCTTTTCAGATTGCATGATTCCATGTTGATTTGCTATCTAGATGAATTGGGTCAAAACTGTTTATGGGCCATGAGACTTTCTCAGAAAAGAAGGACATCATCAATGTAGATCAAGGTACTGTGAAGGATGCTCAAGTATTCTGACCATATCCTTTGGAAACATGGATGGTGCGACTTTAAGACCAAATGGAAAGACTTTCCATTGATATTGAGCATTGGGAGTATAGAACGTCGTCTTGTATCTATCTTTTGAATGCCAGAAGCCTGTTTTAAGATCAAATTTTGAGAAGATCTTTGCTCCTTGGATATGAGTGAAAAGATAATTTATCTTGGAAATAGGGAATTTATCATATTTGGGAAAATGATTAAGAGGCTTATAATCAATAACACGTCTATTTATTCCTCGAAATTTTTTTGATCTCTTTTCAACATAAAAGGCTTGGCAAGCCCAATCAGATTTTATCGGTTCAATTAATTCTTGGACAAGAAGTTGTGAGCATTCTTGTGTGTCTAGTAAGAGACTAAGGGAGTCATCCCTCGATGGGATGCCTTAGTTGGATTTATCTCCTTACTAAGCTTGAAAAGAAGTTGGATAAAGAAATCTTCACTATTCTAGAGAGGATAAGCATGTGTGAACTTATCATGACTATCATCACATAGCTTTAATAGGTTGGACATCTCTTGTTCAAAGCTAGAAGAGATTTCTTGTAAAGAGAATAATTTAGGCATACTAGTATAGGGCTTGAACTCTCTTTTATATTGAAGTCCCTTAGGAAGAATTTTTAACCATTCAGCATGGTAGTAAATATCCATTTCGATGAGGATATCCTTTTTAGGAAGCATAGTTCCTAATACTTTGGACCAAACAACACAATTTGGAAAGAATTTTATTCCAATTTTGTATGTGATAACGATTCATGTTTTGAAAATTTATCAGCTGCTCTGAAATATTTAGTATGAGGTATCCATGCTTCTTCTGGAAGGATAGAAGGATTTATCATAGTCTTATGTGCTCTTGTGTCCATATAGGCAATGGCTTTTATAGGGATAATATATTTGAAGAACGTAATTTGAACTTCCAAGTTGGGTACTGGGGGGGAACGAAATAGTAGTAAAAACTGGTTCAGCTTTGAATACATGGATGTATTCATCTTCATCTGAACCTTCAGATCTAGAATAGTGCAATGCAAAAATAATTTCTTCATCTGGTTGTTCTTGTTATGAAAACATAATATCAGCTTCTTCATCTTGAGACTCCAAACTATTGCTTGTAACTATTGGATCATCTTTGCTGCTCGGTTTTTGTTGGATAATTTTTTATAAAATGTCCTTTTTGTTTGCAGATAAAACACCTATCTGACTTTTGTTGCATTTCTTTTGAAGAAACAAGCTTTTCTTCCTTTCTTAATGTTGAACTTTTTCTTGGGATGTTTTCGTGAAGTTTTACATCCACATTGATTTTCTTTGCATTTAATCTGCAAGTGAGGTTTCTTGCAAGCTTTCTTGAACTTTGAGCGTTCATCCATCATTGAGGAGAAAAGTTTATGGGTTTCACAGAGTTTTTCCAAAGCAGCTAAGGCCATCTGTTAAATTTCTCCAAGAGTGATATTTGTCATATCTATTCTGGTCAAGGTGATAGATCTTGACAATTTTGGTTGTAACTCATTAGGAAGAAATGCTATGTAAACTTGGTGAAGATTAACATCATTGTGACCATTGAGCATGTAATATCTTCGTGACATTCTCTGATAATGAAAATCAAGATCTTTTTAATTTTAAGAGTAACACTTCAAAGCAAATTATTATTTTCTTACCTGTATATCAATGAAATCATTATTTACAATGAACTCTTGGTATATGGTTCCAAGAGCTTGACTAGCACTCTCTAAGCAAATAAATTGAATTTGTTTATATGCTCCAAGAGTCTGAAACCAATCCCTGAGAGTTCCCATTAATCTTGATGCAAATTCTTTTAGGACTGTTTGAAGATTAATTTATCTGGTCATTTGTAAGTCAATACAAGCTCCAAAATCATGGACTTTGTTTCTCCATTGTTCTGAAGGAAGATCATCAAAAGTAAACCATGGACTAGTTAAAGGTCTTGAGTAATTTTCTTAAACTTCATCTGTCATTTTAGATGGTTCTTCAATAATGGGATCCATAGGCATCTGAGATGTTTCTGCTTTATCAGAGGACTGGTTGTGAGAAGCAGCTGATGTAGCTATAAGAATTTTAGTAATGTATGTTATCTCCAGTTATGAGGAATATGTAGAAGAGTAAGAGGATGTTTCTGAATCAAAATGGTAAGATTCTGTGGCGGCTACCATACTCTGCATAGGTTGTCCAGACTGTTTTTCCTCAGAATTTTCTTCTGGATCTTTCAAATTTAGTGTAGGAAATCTGGACCAGGATGGAGAAGGAGAAAAACTTTTTTTTTCCTATTTAGAGGTGGATGATTTGGAATGAGATGGATCATTGAAGATTTCATGTGTCATTTTGAAGACTTTGGAATAATCAGGCTTAGAGGATGGATAAGAATAGGATGGGACAAAGGATGAGAAAGAATGTGGAATGAGATTAAAAGGACCTTGTCTACTTTCCAAGTTATCGTTTATCTCCTGCAATTGAGCCTTCAACCTTGTGATTTCCCTTTCTTTAGAATCAAATTCTGAACCATAATACTTTTGATTAATCAGGTCGTTTAGTTTAGAATCAAGTTTGGTAATTCTGGATTGTAAACTAAGATACAACTTTTGTACTTCTACAGACAGTGAATTTAGTTTTGTGTCTGTATTGCTTGTTTGTGTGAAATTTTTTTCAATTTTTGTATCAAATCTTTTTAGAACTTGATTTTGAGCATAAGCATTCGTGGTCTGCCAGTTTAGTACTTCTTCAGCTTGAGAAAGAGGGAAAAATTTTCCGTCAAGTAGAACTTCTTTTGGTTAGACATATGGTCGTAAAGGGATTTTTGTAGAGGGGTCGACCTGTCTTTCTAAAGCTGGGAAATTTTCTTCATAATGTCGGGATGAGGATGAAAAACATTATACAAGGTTTGACATTTTTATCCTTTAAAGTAGATGTTCCATGAAGGAGTCATTCTTTTTCAAAATCTCCAAACTTCTTTTATAGATATCTAAAGGCTCATGTTTTTTTAGAGCCCTATCAAAGGGCTATCTTGATCATCTGAAGAATAATGCCTTCTGGTGGACATGCTTTTATGCAAAGGTTTATGAATATGCACTTTTTTTTTCCAGGCTTCATCATCGCTTTCTTCGTCGAGCCAACAATCATAGCCAGAGTCACATATAGAGAAATCAATATTCCATATGAAATGGCCATCAACCTTATCAACGTAGGTTTTTAAGCCGCCTATATTAAAACTAGAGACGAGAATGTTTTCTTCAGAAGCAATTGGAGTGATCGCTAGAGAGTCAAAGACTGGTGAGGTACCACTGAAGGATGCTTCTAGATTTTTAAAGATGGTATTGACTGATCCATTTACAAGTCTCTAGAAGATAAGATCACTTGTCTAGACAGCATGACTTTTTGATGTATCTTTTCGTAATTAGTCAGCCATTCAAAAGGAAATATATTTGATGAGTTCCTTCATTGAGATCCTTTTAGGAATCTGAATGATAGTAGGCACATATGGCCTTTCAGCAGTGATGAATAGAGAATCTCCTCTATTTCCTGGGAGATGCAGGTAAAGAGCACGATTCTGTAACCTATAAACAATATGATGATGTAAAGTCATAGAATAAGTTTTTGTTGTTTGTTCTGCTGTTGAGATTTGAATATGTACTTTGAGAAGCATCAGTAAATTTGGATCCTTCAGGGGAACATTGAAGTTGGAGTAGAATGTAAGAATGATGGTTCCAACATAAAGAGTGGAAAGAGTTGTTCAGTAAATAGCATGTTCAAACTTTAAAAAATAGAATTGAGAGAGCAAGAAGCACTACTACTTGGAAACCTTCCTTCTATGAAGTGAGAGGGAAAACCTGACTGCTTTAAAATGGATATGAGTCTATCCTTCTGCTTTCCTCTAGTTATGAGATTTAGAGAATCTTAAAATTGATATATTGTTCATGGGTAGTAGCAGGAATGCTACATGAAGCATAACTCAAAGATTGAACATATTCTTTAATTGGAGGGCTTGAAGTATGCATAAATTGTCTAATACTCCTAGTCTCTTTTTGTAGAAATTATAAGGGTTCATGAGAGGAGGAGTGGTCTAAATAAATTGAGCATTTTCAGGGACATATGTATATTTAACAAGGTTATCTATTTTTGAGGGATTAGTTTTTGGGAAACGATATGAGAAAGAGATTAAGGAAGAGATAATGCTTATATTGTGGAAGATGTTGAAGATTGTGAGGATACAATATTTGGAGTTTAGTTCTTTTCTAATAACCATATACCAAACTCCTAAAATAGTCCAACTTCTCCAAAAAGTAACCGTGACAAGTAGCCAAACTTCTAAAATAAACTAAAGGGGGTGTATTCAATTAAGACTTTTAAAATTTTTTTTAGATTTTTTTTAATTATAGACTTTTGTAAACTTTAACATACTTTTTTAGACTTTATAAAAGTATGGATGACTTTTATAAACTTTTTTTAATAACTTTCATAAATTTTTAATGAATTTTATAAACTTTTTTTAATGAATTTTATAAACTTTTTTTAATGACTTTTATAAATTTTTTATTTTTACTACTCAAAATTTATAAGTATTTCATATCTCTATATTCAATTATAATAATTTAATCATTATCCTGAAGCCTATTACTCTTCTATGTTGGCTACAGAATATATACATGCATACTTAATGGGGTCTATTCAATTAAGACTTTGAAAGACTTTTTTAAATCATTCACTTTTGTAGATTTTAATAGATTTTTACAAATTTTTTTTTTAGAGTTTATAAAAGTATACTTGATTTTGAATAACTTTTATAAATTTTTTTTAAACGAATTTTATAATTTTTTTTAATGACTTATAAATTTTGAATAACTTTCATAGAGTTTTATGTTTAAATTTTTTTATATTATTTCACATAGTTATGAAAGATTTTTATATAGTTATAACGATTTTCATTTAAAAAAATGTTTCAGTATATTTTCATTAATTTTGAAATATAATAGAGACTTTATAGCTTTATAATTATATTTATAGCTGTATAATTATAATTTTTACATCAATAAAAATATTTTTTTAAAAGAATAAAAATATAAATTACCTCAATAAAAAAATTATTTTGAAAATTATTTAGTGAAATTCAATATTATTTTTATTTTTTAGTATTTAAAAATATATTAGATATTATACTTTTCATATTTAGCAAAAGCAAATGAACATAAGAAAAATAAAAAAAGTAGTTATTTAGGCTTTTTTTTGAAGCAAATTATAGTTTTATTGCACTTTGTTATATTTATATATAAAAAATAAATCAAAAGTTGCATTTTTATAAAATAAAATAAAAAGAATTCCAAAATAAAAAATAAAAAATCCATAATTTTTTTATTAGATTTTCGTTTCGTAGTAGAGATGGAGATGAAGAGGGAGAAGAAGAGAGATAAAGAGGAAAGAATTCCAAAATAATGTAAAATAATTAGAATCATTTAAAAAGTCTTTAAAAGTTAAAAGTTTTTGGGAAGAATGAAAGACTTTTTATAAACATAAACTTTTTATTTTTGACTAAAAAGTCTTTCATTTATATAAGTTTTTAGAAATCATTGATAAATTGAATAATTCATAACTTTATAAACTTTTAAAAAGTCTTAATTGAATACTCCATGACTTTTATAAACTTTTTAAAATATCACATTGAATAACTCATAATTTTATAAAATTTTTAAAAATCTGTATTAAATACATTTAAACTTTTTAATTTTATAAAAATCTTAATTGAACATTTTCTAAAAGCTAGCATATGCAATCTTAGGTCTGCCATTGGGTTTAAAAATTAAAATGGCATAAGGAATCAGATAGTCCAACTTCTTCAAAAAGTAACCCGGCCCATTTGTTTCTTTGGGTTTGGCTACGGATTTCAAATACGGGTTTGGGCCGGATTCATGTGGAATAGCCTTTGCCTTTGCCTATCTTCTTCTTCGATCCATTTTTCCTCTCTCTCTCTCTCTCTCTCTCTCTCTTTCTCTATACAACTACAGCAAGCAGCAGCTATGGAGGTGGCAACCACCGCCTCGAGCTTCGCACTCAGCACCCAGACCCGCATGTTTACAGCACGAGCCACTCTGTCCCGAACCCTAAAACCTACACGCGCCCAGGCAATGGCCACATCGTCTTCGTCTCTCTCCACTAGTCTCATCGCTCCCTTTGCCGCCGGAAGCCTCTTCTCCGACTTCTCCGGTCACAAATTCCGACCATCGTCTCTCAATCCGGAGGCTTTGCGCAGCTCTAAACCAAAACGAGGTGTCGTAACCATGGTAATTTTGAAGTTGCCATTGTAGTTTTCTCTGAAAATTTTGAATTTGTTCATTTTAAATTTATGTCTACGGTTCTCTAATTTCTTAATTGGGATTTTCTTTTTAGTATGGTGCTTGTAAAAACTACTTTCTTTGTTCCTCAGCTAAGAAGCTTAACGAAGTGTGGAATTGATAATGCTTTAATTAGTCTTATGCTAGTATTAGGACAGGCATGATCTGTAAAAAACATAATTGGGGATTTCAAGGAGATGATATTTGATTTCTTTCATACTTTTTTTTTTTGGGGGATTGAGAGGTTCATAATTTCAAGTCATTCTGATCCACAAATTATGTTACTCATTGTTTGTTTCGGCCCTAAGAAAATATTGGAAATTTCATTTTAGTTTTGCCTGTAATGAGGAGTATTTACTTATATTATATTTCATTCTAGTTAGATGACCAACCTTCACTTTTTTTTTTTTTTTCTGTAACCTAGCTGAAATGCTCTGCTAGCTCTATTTTTTATTATTCTATATAAAGCTGAAAAATGATTACATTATAGGTCCCTGTTAATCTGATTTCTGTGGAAGAGGTATTAAGTTGCTCTAATTCACTCATTGAGGGTTTAGTTTTATTCATGCAATCCACTTTTGTATTTGTGGGCAGGTTATTCCATTTTCAAGGGGAAGTGCATGGGAGCAACCTCCTCCGGACTTAGCGTCTTACTTGTACAAAAACCGCATTGTTTACTTGGGCATGTCCCTTGTTCCTTCTGTCACAGAGTTGATATTAGCAGAGTTTCTATACCTTCAGTATGAAGACGAGCAGAAGCCTATTTATCTATACATAAATTCCACTGGAACAACCAAGGTTAGCTCAGCAGTGCCCTTTATTCTACGTTGACCTGCTCAAGAAACTTGTTTCCTTATATTACTTTTTGTATACACCTTGATTTTTTTCAGTATATTACCATGGATAATTGGATTATTTAGACATTGGTCTGTTGTGCTAAAGCTTGTCTGTCCCAAATTTATATTTAGAATGAACTTTTCTATCAGATTTGCACAGTTCTTATCAGTTTAGGTTGTTTTACTTTGGAAAGTTGAAGAATAAAAATTTCTCCCAATTCCACAATCCTTGTTTCGAGTTTCAACCTTGGGTGGCAGCTATGCTATGTTTTACCCTTCTAATTCATATATATATATATATATATATATATATATATATTTTTTTTTTTTTTATGAATTATTGTAGAGCTCTGGTCTCACTTGTATAGTAAAAGGTTCAGAATTTCTAACAAAAGATTATATAGAGATAGAAAAATATGAACAGTCATAATAAAAAAGGTGATTGAAATCTTATAAACCAGTATCATTGCATTGATATTTCTAACTTTTATCCTATGTTGCTTGGACTCGGGTACGGGTGTCGGATACATATCTATGAGTCCAATCCTTTTGATTTCCAACATCTAGGATATTGGATGCGGTCATAAGGATAAGGGTATGGGAATGCCTCTAAAAACCTTAAAAAATTAATAAAATTTAATATATACTAAATTTAAATCAAATTTTTAATGAGAAGAAGACTTTTAGTAAACCTAAACTTTTAATAAGGAGAAGATGACTTTTAACAAGGAGAAGACTTTTAGTATACCTAAACAATTTTTTTCCTCCCAAAAATAAAATATGTATCTTCTGAGCCAAACTACACGTTTAGGAAAATAAAATTTCTTTTTTTAATGTCGTATCGGGAGCGTATCTCATACCGTTATCTGTGTTGTGTCGACATCTCACCATTTTTGCCGAGTCCAAGCAACACAGTAACACAGCTTTTAGTTTGACAGTGTACAATAAATAACAGAGTGCTCATGTTTGTTTATCGTTAAACTTGGAATGGGAGGTAATGATGGAAAATATCAACACCTATTAAACATTGAGCATAGAAAATTGGTACCAGTATGTATATAAATGCTTTTATGTTTTTCTGGTATCACTTTTGTTGTATTAGTGTTATTATATTTTCCAAAAGTCTTAATGCGTACTTGAGGCATTTTTGCCTAACTGAGGTGAGGCATAAGCTTTGAGGCGGACTCATGAGTAAGCCTCAATTTTTCAAAAGATATATTAGAAATTAACGAAAATGGTAATGAAAATGTACGTTCATAATAATAAATTGAGTTAGTTGTCAATCTTAGTGTTGTTTGTCTAGTTTAGATTTTTTTCCCCCTCCTTTAGTCCTCCTCCTATCAAAAACTCTAAACACCATCACCTCCTTGAAGTAGAAAGAAGTAAAGAATACTCTCAACACCTTCTCTTTCTTTTTCATTTGGATTTTTCACAGTCATATCCTCTAAGAGGATTGAAACACAAACCCAGGAATCAGGTTCCAAAATCCCCTAAATTTATAAACTCTAAACTTTAGGCTATATGATGAGGCGTAATCCTCATGTGCCTCGAGGCATTAGGCTGTGAGGCATACGCCTCACTCATCCAGGTGTAAGCCTAACAAATAGGGGCTGAGGTGATAGCCTCGAGGCATCTTAGAACCGCCTCGCCCTGAGACGAGCCTCGAGGCGTAAGCTTCAAATGCCTTTTAAAACATTGGTATTTTCAAGTGGGTAGATGATACAGTCTATCACCTTCAAAACTTCAATTTTTTTTTTTTGACTTTGTTATTTTGTCTGTATCCCTTCTTATGGTGAATAGATAGCCATAGTTATGAAGATTGTGCCTTGTCCACATAATAATTTAAATACTTACTGGGATTTTTTAATTGGTTTTCAGGATGGAGAGAAGCTGGGTTACGAAACTGAAGCTTTTGCTATTTATGATGTTATGAGGTCGTTGATCTTTACAAATTTATAAGTCATGGGTGTTAGCTATTTGTTATGTGCATAGCATTAAATTAATTCTGGGGATATTGAAGACCTCACATTTATGCTTATAATTGGTTCTTTTCTGTGTCAGTTATGTAAAACCTCCAATATTTACTCTCTGTGTTGGTAATGCTTGGGGAGAAGCAGCCTTACTTTTGGCGGCTGGTGCAAGAGGAAACCGCTCTGCTCTGCCCTCATCAACAATTATGATCAAGCAGGTTCTTTCTTGACAAGTGATTTGTCAAGCTTATTATATTGTGTTGTAAAAAATCTTGCTAATCAAATGCAAAGTGCTATATATCTTTTGACTAACATAGGTCATGGTTTATAGCCTAACATGATCATTGTATCTTTCTTGTGAAACTGTAGCCAATTGCAAGGTTTCAAGGCCAAGCAACAGATATTGAACTTGCAAGAAAGGAAGTAAAGAACGTGAAAACAGAGTTGGTAAGATTGCAAACCATTAGTTGGTAAAACTATGGGAAGAATGTCTTTTTCTCCCCTTTCTGTTTGTTAGTAGTTGCAAAAACAAGAAAACTAGACCAACTTGGAAATGTTTGTCATGTAACTTACAATGTAAAAAGGAATGATGTTTGTTTCATGGTTCTGCTAATTAAAGTTACTTGCATTCTGGTTTGGCAGATTTCGATTTTATCTAAAATCTTTACTTCTATTGGTAGTCTATACATGCATAATCTAAACTTAGTTACTAACTTGTTAATTCTTAGATTTCCATGGAGCCATTGCTACTAAAATGGCAGTCATTTATTTTGAGACATATTAGGGAGAAAGGAATATAGAATTCTGTGCTTCCATGATCAATTTTTAGCCTACAGACTCCATATCATGGCTTGATATGGTTGAATTTAACAATTGTTTGAGCATTTAAATAATCTGTGAAATTCCATATGCTTTGCTAAGATGTCTGAAATTTTATAGCAATCTAATATCGGTTTAAGTCTCACACTTAAAAAAATAAAAAGTTGAAATAAAAATTAGTTATGTATGCATGAGTTGCTGCTGAAGACTCTTCATTTGACTTCATAAAATGATTACAATGTCCAACATAAATTTTGATTTCTGAAATATTATTAGGTTTTTATTTTTTATTGTATATGTTATCCTTAAGAAATATGGATAAAATAAATTGCTTGACTTCGGTTGTTAAAATAAAATCCCAAAAGTATATCTGAATTTAGCTATTAAATAATCTAAATGGAAAGTAGGAGGTGGAACAAAGAAAAATACTTGGGTTTCTAACCCACAAAGATATACAATTGATTAGATTTGTTGGGAAAAAAAAAAAAAAAAAGGTTCTCCATACATGCTTTGGTAATTATGGTTAAACAGCTGCTATTTTAGTTTAGACTTGATTGACTAGTAAATTCTCATTTGAATGTGCAGTTAAAAGTGAAATGTTATAACTATTTTGTACTTGTGCTCTTAATTTTTGTTCCAGGTTAACCTCCTAGCTGAGCATGTTGGAAAATCACCTGAGGAAGTCGAAGCTGACATCAGGCGTCCAAAATATTTTAGTCCCAGTGAAGCAGTTGAATATGGAATTATTGATAAGGTATCACCAATTGAAAGAGAATAATGTTTTGTCTTATGTATTTTCATACTAATTCATTGATCATTAATTTTCTTCAGGTATTGTACAATGAAAGAAGTCCTGAAGACAGGGGAGTTGTCTCTGACTTGAAAAGAGCACAACTTATTTGACTGTTGGAATGATTATAGTAGATCTTTCTGGTAACTTCAAACTCAAAGTTATTGTCAAATTGATCATATGATAACTAGCAGCTTTACATAAATTACAAGTCTCATTTTATATAATAGCTAATATGTACGTCATTGCTGCTCTTTCACCGGCAATTTGTCAAAATGATGATAGCCGTTTTTTTCTTTGAACTCCTTTACGGCGCTTGTGAATTTTCATGCTGTTTGTGTTTGTTCAATATTTTTTTATGGAGCCTGGGTGTATGATGTTTTAACTTGCCTATGTTAACTTTTGGTTTTTTTTGTTTGGGGAAAGCCGGAGCATGACCACCCTCTGTTGCCTGGCCCTTGTTAAGTTTGGAAGGCTGGATTGGCTACCACAGTACGGGAGGAACTGAAATTTCCTTTTTGGATATCTACTTTTAGATATTGCCTAATTTGGTCCATCTTATCTCCCTTATATCTCCATACCCAGTTACCCACAATTATACCATTTTTTTTTTTTTTTTTAATCTTTCTTTATTTCTCATTGGTGAAGGTTGGTGGTGGAGTTGATATGTGCTTGTTTTTTTCATTCCCTACAGTCCATTTACAATTATTACTCTTCCTCTCCCTAGAAGATTCTATCATGAGACACCTGGAAGAGGATCTAGCTACAGGTTCTGATTTGACTATATAGTTTCTACTCCATATATTTCCCTATTCTATTATGGCTGATGAAGGTGGGACTGAGAGTGACTGAAGAAGCATTGTTGGTTGGTAGTGTGCTTTGTTGCTTGATGGTTCTGGTTTTGTTCCCCGTGGCATAGCCTTTTACCCTATTATTCTTATCATAGGTTACAAGTGCAGGAGAGGGATTGAAGGAATTAAAAGATTTGATATTTAGGGACCATGCTCATACTTTAGTCCCTTGCCTCAACAGTTTATCTTCCATTATTTGCTCTAAGTGGTTATATGACCCATTTATGGAGAGTGTTGTCATTGTTCAAGCCATTTGTAGTGAAAATCACTTTCTGAGTTGGGACCTTGACCTGGAACTACCATATATTTAGCTTGAATAAATCTAGCTTATATATATGTTTAGAGAGTTCATTTTGTTTATAATTTTGTTACGAGTGTCAACTATCAATTTTGTTGTCCGCTTAATGCAGAAGATTGAATAGCACTGAACCAAGGATCTAGAAGCATAAGTCATGAAACTTTCTTTTGCTGAGATCAAACGACACTAAATGACTAAAGTGCCTGTTTATTGTAGTTCAGGAGCACTAATAAGGGAATTGGAGGTCCAATATCTAATCGAAGATTAGTTCTCTGATTTAAAAATAATTTGCATGAAATCTTTGAAGTTTGTAATTTTGCTCTAGAATTTATATATCAAATAAGTTCTCCAATATGTCGGCCTATATGACATCACATTAAGTCATTGCCCCTTCTACATGAAAGCTTATCTAGTACTCCCTACTTTTTCAGATTGGAAATTATGCAATGAACAAGCAAGCTCAAATTGCGGAGCTAAAAATTGCACCATGTAGCAACACTAGTGAATATTCACGATCCAGGCAATAAGGCTATTCCATAAGCATTAGCCCATACTTGTACAAGCTCAAAATTTTGTTGATTGTGTATTAAACTAGATTTTCATTTAAGTTGCACAAGCGAAGAATGGTGAATTATTTTGTTCTCTTATCATTTGATGTACTTGTCCCCTTTGATTTGGCTTTACAAAACTTATCATTTGAATAATAAGGATAAAATGCATGGATCAGGATATAGTGCCATATAGAATGCTTTTAGATAAGGGTAGAAAAAATTGTAACAAGAAACCCCAAAATAAATAATATCTCTTTATATATATATCTAGTCCGACATCCTCAAGTTTATGATAATCATCTAGAGTCTTTTTTGCATCATGTTGTCTTATGTTGTACATCGATGCCTAATTATATATATGAGTTGCTACTGGAGTCGATGTAATTTACCATTCAGTAGATGATAGTCTATTGCAACCGTCTGATGTGCTTAATTGCGTGTTTGATATGCCTGATTTTGCACATTGGACGGCTGCAGTCGATTGTAGCTTCTGAGTGATAGGCGACGTTACTTATATATATGTATATATATACATATAGATATTTGCTATAAAACATATGTATTGGGCTTCATAAGCTTTTCAACAAAGAAATTTTATTTATTTTATTTTATTTTTTTTTGAATTTTTTGAAAATAAAAATTTGGCTTTGGATTTTATAGCATTTAGAATTATCGAGTTAAAAAAAAAGAGTTAAAAAAAATTCATTTGTTGAGTTCTATAAGTTCTCCAACAGGTGAATTTTACAATAATGATATTTTTATTAAAATAAAAATTATCATTAAAAATAAATTATCAATAAAAATGATAGTCAGAATTATTGTTGTAAAAAATTGTGGTAAGACTAAGAATTATTGTTGTAAAAAATAGTGGTAAAGACTACTGGACTATCTTCGAGATGAGCGAAAAATGAAAGTTGATTAAAATGGTAGAAGGTGGTGGTAATATAAACATTTAAGATTAATGAAGGTATATATAACCTTGTTTAAAACTCATTCACTAATAAGTCTATTATGCTCCATCACACACACAAAAGCTCCAATTGCAAGCAGGCAACCAAATGGACGGCAAGGATCAAGAGTCACCAACCCCAATTGTAAATTTCTTTTGTGTTGGAAAACCATTTGCCATTGAACATTGGATTTGCATGCCGCCTCTCTCGTACATTCTCTACACATGTATTAATTTCTGCTTATTCCAGCAAACAAAAATATCAAATTTAAATTTTCTTTCTTTTTCTCCTTTTTCTATCATTTTTTCCCTTTTTCCGGAAAGTTCAAACTCAAGTGTTTATGGTAATCCTAGTGAGGAACGTTTTGAGTGCTCTTACCCAAACTTAGAATCCACTTATCCGAAACTTGACACGAAGAAGAGCTATATGCTTTTACCTAGTTTATTAGACTTCCTCAGTGCGTTACAACCTAACATGATGTTGGCCTTGGTAGGTTTAGATTAATCCTCTCTCTTATCTATTTTTGTTTTTATTTTCTTTTTGTCCCGTAGCTTTTGGATTTTGACCTATAAAAAAAATAAAAAAAATGAATGAATATTTTCACTATTTCATTGAGAATGGAGTTCATCTTTCTCTATTCCAACAATTACTTTATTTACTATTGATTTTTAAATTAGATGGTATTATATTATTAAATTTTGCTATTTATCACTATTAAGATCATCCGTTTGACTGCAATTTATATATCAAATATTAATTGAAATTCCTTAACTCTATTTAACATTTTAATATTAAAATCTTAGATACGAAAAGTATATTCTTTAATGGTAGTTTTCTTAAATATTACATATAAATTTTACTGATAATCCATCACTACTTAACTAGCAGTGACATAATATTTTTCTTGATTATTAGTATACATGAATGAAAATGAGAAATCACGACAGAAAACCTGATCAAATTATTCCATACATGTATATCTTATAAAAACGAACGTGGGTTGGTGCTGGCGGGCAAATGGCTCATGGTTTATATCACATTTTTTTGTTACTGCACTTGGGAAAGATTATGCTTATTTGACTACAACAAAGAAAAATTGCTAAAAAATCAAACTCACACGTGACCAAGTTCTAAGCATGAAAATAAAAATATATATATTTAAAAAAAGAAATTTAGATTTGAGTGGTATTGTTTAGAGTCCAAGAGTTGGATTAAATTTTGATTGAGAAGACGGAGCTGCTGATATTAAAAAAACAAAAGAAAAAACAAAAAACCATGTCCCTCTAAGTACAGTCTAGTATTAAAAACTAATACTGTTTCGAACAATAATCTAAATTTGAATCTTTTTCTATATCAAAATTAGATATTAATATAACCGATGTAGTAGTTTTTAGAAAATGAATTTAATGACAATACATATAGATCGATGGACAAGAGAATAATGGAACTGACCAAGAGAATAAAACTAGTCAAGCTTAAGTCTCCACCTAATTAAAGTTTACTCACTAAAACCTTATTAATTTTAAACATGTTTTAAATAGCTAGATTTTCATAGAATTGATTTATAAACCATCACCGCAAGCTGCATAATATAAACAGTCAAGTGTGCCACAAAGAGATGGAGAAAGTAAACAGGACCAAGTTAGGCAAACAAATTTTCAAAATGATTTATCTTGGTTGATAGAGAGATTTTTGTTCTCTTTCTATTTTTTTTTTCTATTTTTTTATATATTTATTTATTTTCATGAAATGGTCTTAAGGGGGTCAATAAGGAGGTCTACGCGTACACATCATCAATCTAATCCAGAACCTTAAGCATCCCCCTTTGAACTCCCTACTTTCAAGTGGAAAGAAAAAGGTGGCTAATAACACCTACCTGCTCTCAAATCTCAACTATAAATATAGGATTCTTGAATTCTTTGCTCTCACAACCTCCTCATTTCCTTTTTCACTACTCTTCTAGCTCAGCTTTCTTTCTCTTATTACCTTCCCTTTTGTTTTCTTGGGAAATACTTGCCAAAAATGGGGTTTACAATAGAAAAAAAAATGGTTTTAATTTGCCTTGTGGTTCTCTTTCCTTTACTCTGTAGCTCTCAGGACACCTTTACTAGTTCAAGAGCAACCTATTATGGTAGCCCTGATTGCTATGGAACTCCAAGTATGTAAAAAAGAGAAAAGAAGATTAAATTCTTACACTTTTCTTTTCATTTTTGTGCACATAATGCATTTTAGTCCCAAGTGCTGTGTCTCATTCAGAAAAAAAAAAAGAAAAAGTACAATAGTTGCTTTACACAGAAATAGAAGTAGTACTTCAAAATTGCTTATCAAAATAGAACTAAAGTGATGTTGATTTTTTTTAGGGGGTGCTTGTGGGTTTGGAGAATATGGAAGGACTGTCAATGATGGCAATGTTGCAGGAGTTTCTAGGCTCTACAGGAATGGAACTGGCTGTGGTGCTTGTTATCAGGTATGTCTCAATTGGATTAGTATGTGATAAAAAACAAATTCTTACTATAAATTTGTAAATGGTGGGGGCAAATATATGCTTAAAAGGAATTCCAACAAAATTATATGAAAAAATTTGTTACATTCTAGAAAGTTCCAGCTCATAAATATGCTAAAAAGAGCATATAACCCAGCTACTTGAAGTCGCTTTCAGTACTCTGAAAGTTCAAACTCATTAATCATATTGCCATTAATAATTATAGATTAAAATAGCTATATAATTTAACTAACCTTTTTTTTTCCTTCTGTTTTTAACACTTTTCAGGTTAGGTGCACAAAACCACAACATTGCAATGAAGATGGAGTGAACATAGTGGTGACAGACTATGGTGAAGGAGACAGAACAGATTTCATTCTGAGCCCAAGAGCCTACACAAAGTTGGCAAAGCCAAATTTGGCCTTGGAGTTGTTTGCTTATGGTGTGGTTGATGTGGAATACAGAAGGATTTCTTGCAAGTACTCTAGTAACAATCTAATGGTCCAGGTCCATGAGCATAGCAACTATCCACAATACTTGGCCATAGTCATTCTATACGTAGCCGGACAGAATGACATCACGGCGGTCGAGTTGTGGCAGGTAATCATTTCGACTATGCTACACTTGCATAGTCGAAATTCGATACAGTTTGAACAAAAATATTGATGGGGGTTTAATGATTTTTTTGTCCTTGTTCTTGTTTTTGTTTTTTTGGTTCAGGAGGATTGCAAAGAATGGAGGCCTATGAGAAGAGCCTATGGGATAGTGTTTGACATGGCTAACCCACCAGCTGGTTCTATAAACTTGAGATTCCAAGTGAGGGGAAGTGCAGGCTATACCTGGGTCCAAACCAACAACGTCATCCCTAGTTATTGGAAAGCTGGTGCTGTCTATGATTCAAACATTCAGCTCACTTAGATGGTGTTTAGTATAAATAATATAAATTTTACCATATTTTAATTTAAATAGGATAGAGATTACTCGTTTAAATTGTTGCTTTTTTAGTTGCTTTGTGTTTAGTATGATATATTGTATGGCAGAGTTGGGTGCAGTTCCTCTGCTGCCTTTGCTCAATAAATAATTAGATTTGTACTTTGATATAGTGATGAAACATGAATAAAATAAGCTCCAAATCTTGGATCTTTTTATTATTAATGTAGTAAAATATTTGAGTAACTTCTTTTTTTTTTCTTTCTTTTATTTATTTATTATTATTATTTTTATTTTTATGAAATGCTAAGCAACTTGGAAAGTGAGAAGGAATGCATATATATAATGTGTTCCTATGTTCCACTCATTCATTTTAAACTATACCAGCTCTAGATTCTAATAATATTTCTACAGGGCTCCATCAGGCTAATGTCCTATTATGGCTAATAGAATTAAATATGTGTTTTTATGTAAACTATGTGATGGCGTTGAATATATATATATATAAAGAAATTCTCGAAAATTCTGGATGAAAAAAGTTCAAAAAGTATTACTAATGGCCAACATTAGTAATTTTTTCCAAACAATGCCGAATTTTTTGTCCCGGATGAAAGAATTAATATATATATATATATATATATGTATGTATGTATATGCGCTCTTCATCCTCTGATATTGAAACCTATTTCCATCATAAACATAGGGAGTAAGAATTTGGAATGAACCTGTGAAGGCTGAAAAGCTTAATTAATATCCAAATCTAAAGGTTAGAAATATTTCTCCAATGAGCAAATAAAACATTGTAGATCATGCACGAAATCTTGTTTCCTCACAGTTTCCACCCAAAACTAAAGCCATAAACAACACAATAAAAAAAAAGGGTTTAAATGCATTTCAAATAAGAGTTATTATAATTAATTTAAACACTTAATATATTTGTAAAAGTTGCTCCGTAATTTAATTGTTAAATATAATAGAATATGTTAAATGAATTTTAATACTTTTTTTAAATTTTTTATTTTTTTTACCAATTATTTTAAATAATTTTGTTTCCATGTAAAAACTGTATTTTATCTTAAATTGCAAAAAATTATTTTTTATCATGAAATTTTTTTAATTTTTTGGTCTAAAATTTTTTATAATAAAATTTATTTTATCATGAAATTTTGTTTCATCCTATATATTTTTCATCAAGAAAATTTTTTTATGGTAAAAAAATTTTAGAAAAAAAAATTAAAAGAAATCTGAAAAAAAATTTAGTGAAAAATTTAGGACAAAGAAAATAAAATTTGGATGAAAAAAAACATTTTAGGATTAAAAAAAATATGCCATGATAAAAAAATTATAGTTAGCAATTTAGGATGAAATAAAAAATTTTAGATGGAAAAAATGCCCATGAATTTTTCTTTTATTATTTGAAAATTTTGGCTTAAAAAATTTAAAAAGTATTAAAGTACATTTAACAGAATCTGTTAAATTTAATATAATTAGACTAAAATGTAACTTTTTATAAATAAAAAATATTAAATATTTAAATTAATTACAATAATTTGTATCTAAACAAATTTCATGTCAAAAATTATTAAAATATATTTAATCTATAAAAAAAATATAAAAAGCAAAAAAAAAAAAAAAAGCTAACAGTACTTAGTGGCTGGCTCTGTTACTAAGACAGTGACCCATCAGCCATGAAATTGGCTAATATGATTGGGATTTTTAACCCAAAAGATCCTTTAAAATGTGTTGTGATTTCGGCTAGGTTGATTTCTTTGCAAAAATCCTTTACACTTTTCATAATTTTGTTTTGGTCTGGATTTAAAGTCAATTAATAGATTTGCACTAACTAAAAACAATAAAATTACAAACATACACACCTACCAATTTACCAAAAATATTATTAAAGCTCTTCATCTTCTTTGTGAAGCTCTTATCAACTTCATCTTCAAAGATTTATAAAAAAAAAAATAAGTAAAAATATTTTAAAATTCATGGCAAAGAGACCTACCTAACTCAAATCAATGACAAATAATAAAGGGTGATGTGTTTAAATAAAGACGGTATAGATGGTCTATATGAACCTCACACATGGAATAACATATAGAAAATAGTATGGGCGGTATGTTGTTCTACTGGTGTAGGACATGATAGAAAATACATATGCTTCTACCATGTACCCTATCCGTGGCAAAACACATTGTCCATGGTATCGGCAGTGTGTGTACCCATGGTTGGGGTCTATGACTAAGATGCATCTTCCTATAGAACAACAAATAGTCCATGGTTGGACGGTGTTCTGTTCCACAAGCGAGGTACATGACATAAACAATATGTGTTTCTATCATGTACCCTGTATGTGGCAAAACACACAGACCATGGTATAAACGGTGTGTATGCCCTGGTTAGGGATCATGACTAAGATGCACCCCACTCGTTGAACAATAAATTGCCCATGTTGGGCAGTGTGTTGTTCCACGGGCAGGACCCAAGACAGAAACAAAAAATACATTATTCAATTACTGAAGAAAATAATAAACATCCACAAAAAGATAATAAAACCTAGAAATAAAGACTAATGGATCATGATAGTATTTTCAAGCAAAAAAAAAAAAAAGTACATATCCATAGTAATTAAAAAAAGTACATATCCTTAATAATAATAAAACAAGTACGTCATGCAGCATAAGATGGTTTTCCAGTTGGTTTACCCAATTTCTTTAGCTCAGAGTACTTACGCATAATTGTTTCGACGATAGTACTAATGGGAAATGCCTCATTTTCATCCAAGATGCAAAAAATATTCATGCCGAATAAATCAATCATTCGAGTTAAAAAGTTTAATTTTTTATGTCAGATTCAGCCTTATTTTGAGGTGGCAAAAGGGGAACGGGGTTAATGTATTCCTCAACAATGAAGTTTTTGAAAATGGAGGTTTGAGTTTTAGTTTTAAAATGAAATAAAAATAAAAATGAGGCATTTTAATGACGGTTTTATAAAGCTGAAGATAAAGGATGACTCTTCAACTTCCAATCTTCCACACTGCTCTATTTATAACACACTGCCCCTTAGATAGGACGGGGTGTTTACCCAAGGGAAGTGTGACTGGAAGTTAAAGAGTCAGCGTAATTATTTGATTAGACTCTATATTACTGATGGGTCAGAAAAATACTTTTTGGGATGAATTGTTTTTTAATAAATGGTGCAAATAGTTTGGATAATTGTTCAACATGCACATATTACATATGATTATTTTTGGGAATTTCATAGATAATGAAAGAAAATGAGATATGGGAAAAAATAAGGTACATGAAAATAAAATAAAAAATTGTCAAACCCGTCCAACATAGGGCGGGCTATGTAACTGGAAGGCAAGGGCAGGTTAGCCATGTAATAGTATAGCCCACCTTATATATTTAATCTCTGCCTTTAAAATAAATATACCGCTGAACATAAAATTTCTATAGGGTGGGGATGGTCATCTTCAACCTCTGTTTTTGTTTTTTGTTTTTGTCCACTTACTTCATGTTTGTTTCATTCAAAAAACTTTCAAAATGCATGGATTTGGGTGAAAAAAAAAATAAAAAGAGAGAAAATAACTTTTAGAGTGATTCAAAATGGGTTTGGGTGAAAAAAAGAAAAGGAAAAAAAGAGTAAGAGCTTGCAGAAAGAATGAAAGAAAGGAAAAAAAAGAAAAAAAAAGAGAGAGAATGAAAGAGATAGAGAAGGCGAAGAAAAAAAGGTAAAATTGATAGTTCAGATCTAAGTTGCTGACATGGTGGACAAGAACTATAACAAAAAAATTGTACTTTTTTCATTATTTAGGCCCAAGAATGACATTTTGACAAAAAAACCCTTTGTATGAATGTCCATGGTTGGGCGAAAATAATGAAACATGACCACCATTTTAAAAATAATAAACTTTGCCCACCACATCAGCACTTTTCCATCCAAAAACTCTATTATATCCTTTATCCTTTATTCACACATGTTCTCTTGGCCTCCTTTGTCTCTCTTATTTCTTTTTTCTTCTCTTTGCAAGCTATTTCTATCACTTTCTTTACTTTCTTTTTTTTTCCACCCAAACTCATTCGAAGTGGTTCAAAAATTTTGAAACCTATTTGAAGAGGGATTTGAAACTTTTTCAATGGGCTTGAAAATTTTTGAACTACTTCGAATGAGTTTGGTGAAAAAATAGAGGAAGATAAAAGAGAGAGAAAAATAGCTTGTAGAGAGAAGGAAAGAAAAAAAAATGAGAGAGACGGAGATGGCAAAGAGAACATGTAAGAGTAAAAGAAAAATGGTACAATGTATTTTTTGGATGAAAATGTGTTGACGAGATGAGCAAGGTTCATTATTTTAAAAAAAGTGGATGTATTCAATTGTTTTGGCCCAACTATGGATATCTATATAATTTTTCTATACTTGAGCCTCTAACTGACATATACCCAATGAGTTATTTTTTTTTTGTTATCCAATTATTAACATACCTAAATTAACCCTTCTAAATGCATCTTCAACTATGCCATATTGTAAAATTTTAGTATTTAAGTATTTTATTTGGTATTTTTGATGAGGATACTAAAAATTGATAATAAACCAATTTTGACATTGCTATTTTTTGGTATTGGATCACACAAAAGTATGCAGACCCATAATTATTTTTTATATTAATTAAATATTATATATATATTTTGGTTGTTAAAAATGTGAATCATCACAATTTAATAAAATTTAAAATTTTACAATCTATTTTTAGCATTTTTCACTAGAAAGCCAATGCTAAAATTTAGAATTAGTACATATACCATTTAGAGAGCTCATAATAATGCCAAATTTTAAAAAGGTATAAATATCATATAGACCCTATGAAGTTTACTCTTATTTCCAATTATACCTAGAAGTTTAAAATATTTCATAAATACTCTATTTCATTAGCATTTTTTCTATAAATTTAACGGGATAAAGGTAAATTGATAAATGTATATAATAAACACACAAATATTGGACAAATTTCAAAACATAGATATGTGTGTCAAGCTTCTTCAACAAGCTTTGCAAGGTGTAATGACGCAAAATCATTCCCTCCCTTTCCTTAAGCTTGGCACGAAAAAGTCTCTCAATTTTTCCAAAATTTCCTAATCTGGTGTTAGATAATCATTCCCTGATATAAATGTTTGAGGGCTGAAAAAAAAAAAAAAACTTGTGTTGGTGTTTCGATAATGGAAAGCCAAGGGTAGGTAAATATTTCAGAGTTTACTCGGGTTGGGATTGATTGAAGGAGTTGAAGAAAAAGGTAAGTGAATCTCATATGAATTTTGTTTTAAAAAAAGAAAAAAACATTAAGATGGGATTGTCTAATACTTGTAAGGCTAGGTTAGGGCTTTTTGTTATATTTGGATTTTAGTCACTTATTTATGAAGTAATACATGCATAGTTTCGATTTTGGACTTTGATCTTGGATTTATAAGTTATGTTATGTTCTCATCGATGTCCAAAGAAATGCTTATATGCATGTTATAGTGAGTTTAGTTGTTGAATTGTATGCAGTGTTATGTGAATTTTATACTTATATGTTATGCTGTGAATTATATGTTCTTAATTAGTTTATATACATATTATGTTGTAAAAGCCAATTTGCTTACTATTGGTATTTGTACATATGTTAATTTTGTAGAAAAAGAGTTAGTGTGTTTGTGTTACTGTTATTGCACTTGTTTAATGTTAGTGTGTTATTGTTGACATTGTTGCATTTGTTTGATTTTTTATTTTCAAAGCCATGTTGTTTCAAATTTCAATCCATTGTTTAGGAAATAATCTTGAGCCTATACATATTTATGAGGAAGAATACAACCTAATATGTTTATATATAGATCCTAAAATTTTAGCTTGTGGTTGTAGACTTTTATAAAGATGAGAAAATGTATGCAAGAGTTAGATTGCTTTGGGCTAGTGGAGAAATGATGAAAATAGAGTCTGGCAGTATAATGTTAGATGTATTTAAAACATTTAAGTATAGAGTGGAAATAATTAATTTTGAGGTGGAATTTCTGCCCATGAATGTTGAATACCCTGAATGTTATGAGGTTCATACATCACAATATGTATCAACTCACGAAGACAACTTTACCCAGCTAGAACTTGAACTCACTCCCACTCCTACTTCACAATCATAACCACAAATTGAGCCTATTCCCCTTCCACAATCACAAATTGAACCAACCTATGAACCAATCTATAGTGATGACAAATGTTGTAGTAAAATTAGCTAGCAAGTATATAAATCGTTTTCAAGTAATAATAAAGTGGTTTTGAGAGTAAACCAAATATCATACCTCAAGGAAATTTTGGATTACTTATTCTAATTAAATATAAATAGTAACTTGAACATCCAAATTTGTTTTTGTTGCAAGCAATTAAATTAAAAACTAAATTACTAAAGCAACTTAAATAAAAGCAAAGAAGAGTAGAAAACAAATTTTAATGAGTTTCAACCAAGGGTGATGGAATTGACCACAAATTAATCCAATTTACTAACTATTATGCAAGAATACAATGAAAATAGTATTTGATAATTTAACCAAGCTCAATCAATGCAAGCACACTAGAAACTAGTATTTATTTCAACTAGTAGTAAACTCCCTAATTAAGACCCTAGAGTCATGCGTTTCTATTGAGTTTTTGATTAATATTCTTAGCACCTTTATTAACTTGCAGGCGTAAAAGTGTAAACTATCTAATAAACTACAGCACAACCAAAATTATATTGCCCGAATCATCCATAATTTAATTATGAGCATTTAAATCATAGATAGTTTATTGAATTATTAGAAAACACAAATACTCAAAACACCATTCAAAAAACTCCAAAATAATTCTTGCATAATAAAAGTAAATCTTCATAATTAGGGCTTAATCCATAACCCTAATTGTGAAGTTAGTTCATAATTGTAAAAGAAAATATCATCGTTAATTCAAAATACATGATTGAAAGAAAGAAACAAAATAAAGAGAGAGTATAAAAAAATAATGAAGCCACGGGTTTGATGTCGTCAAGTAATCTTCAAGCCTTCAATCACGCCAACAAGGAGCTAAGAGAATGAAATAGAAACAATGAAGCCAAAGGTTGTGTCACTCGACCAAAGTTGCGTCTATCATACTCTCTTAATCTTATTAAAACTTATTTCAAAAGTCTCTCAAAAGCTTTCTAAAATTTTATCTAAAAGATATATATGTTTATCTCCTTGAATGAAAAAAGGGCTATATATATAGGACCTTGGAGACCTCTTTATTCCTTTATTTTAAATGTGAGACTCTTGCAAAACACATTTTTTAGCCTAATAAAGGGGTTCTACGTTTTTAGCTATTCTTGCTCTCAATAACTTTATTTTTCTCTAATTTCTTCTAGAAATATTTGTAACTTACCCTTAATGAAACATGTGACTTGACATGTGCCTCATTAAAGATAAATTAAAATCTTTGGATCTTCTCATTTAATCTTAGTCATCAATCCTTGTATGTTTTCTCAAGCTATCACTTGGCACAACAATGACCATTGGATTTCTCTTTGATGCCCTAAATTAATGGTGAAAATTAAAGCTTCAAAGACCCTGAAATGCATAAGCTTTTTGTATGATAGCATTTTTGGAATCGTGAGACCTTTAGAAATCTTATGCATAGATGAATTTTCAAAGAATCTTTAAAGAATCTTCTAGAACTTTTATCTCTTTAAGCCCAAGTTTTTGATTAAGATTGTTGGCACTTTGACATGACCCGCCTCGGAGAACCCTCCAGATTATCCGGAGAGGCTCTGCATGAGGAATATTCCACCAGAACCCTTCGAGGTAGTCGACAAATCCTCCTCCAAAAGAGAGTTTATTAAACAAGTAATCAATAATTAAGATATAATTTATAAATAAAACATGCATCTCAACAATAAACTGCTAGTCATACCAAAATATTAAAACAGTAAGGCAAGTAGATGGAAAGTCAGAGCCACTAAGCGAGATAGACATAAAATATAAATAATACAATCCGAGAGTAAACAGAATAAAAGAGACAGAGTTTATTACATAAATCAGAAACAGTAGCGGAAGCTAATTGTGGATGCGATGCCGATGGTAGCTCACGATAACCTGCAGCTAGGACTTAGGGAACGAGATAAAAATACAAAACGTGAGATATGAATGTCTCAATGAGTGTTCCTAGGTAACTACAAACTATATCCAGTAAGTAAAATTCCTTACACTCAAACCTCACGTAACTCTTTGAAATGTTCTCCGTTTTGAAAATAATTTCACAAAACCCTTAGTTTGATTCTCAAAAATCATTAAATCAATATAACACGATTTAGGGGCAAAAACACCATTTAACATAATCATTAAAATTGCAGATCAAATCACTAGAACCATAAATGTAATTTCATAAAACATTTAAAAATAATTTGTGAAACATATTCTCATAAAATGTCAAGTAGATGAGCCACAATCTGTAAAATCAAATACCATGGGCTACAACCTGTGAGTTCAAAAACTATCAATCTAAAACCATGAATCAACAGTCATATATCAAAAATTGATATCACACTATAGTATCGTGCCGTATGACCTTCAGCGTCCTGATGGCATCACAAGAGGAGGAAGCGGGTATAACTCATCACAACGAACTGGCGTCCCAAACAAGCCATGGTAGGATCCTCATTATCTCTCTCCTGACAAGTGTCCACAGTAGATGATGACATAATATAATAATAATAATAATAATAATAGCGTGCATAATAATCATACATCTCAATCAACATCTCAATACTATGTGGTACTCTTCAAAATCATCTCTGAAATCATCCATCACTGAATATCATCAATTTTTTTTTTCAAATCCTTTTATTTTAAAACAATTTTCCAAAATCTTCTATTTTTGAAATTTTTTATTAAAACAATCAAATATTTCGAATATCAGAAAATTGCCCCAAAATTTCTTAAATTCCACAAAAGCCACACATTTTCTTTGAAATTACCATTTTCTACAAAAATAACCAAAAATCTCATAAATCATCGAAACCATTTTAAAACACAAATTTCATATTTATTCCAGATAAATATGAATTCTATTAAAATCACAAATACAAATAAAAATTCATATTCAGCAGTCATTTAAATCATTGTATCATATATTTAATAAGCATAATTTAATTGCAAGAAAATCCAATTGAAACCATTCAAATTCAATTCAATCATAATAGTATATAATCCCAAAATATTTAGAAAATAAATGCACTTACAGATCAGATGCGTGCTTATGCTGGATCTCCGATCCAACTCTCGACTATGCACGAACACCTAAAAATAATTCACCAAAAATTCTTTTAATTGTTGAAAAACTAGCCAAGGGCTTAGAAGAGTTCTCTGAGTTCCTAATTACAAGATTAAAACACTAATTACTAAAATTGCCCTTCCATTTTAGTAATTACAAAAATACCCTTAACGGCTAAATATCCTAAAATTTAGGATTCTTGACTTCTCCAAAATTATTCAAAATTGAACATTGGGCTATGTTTCCAAGACCTCTAGGAACCTAATTGAGTGCCCAATTTCACTCAATTTCATTCTGAAGCAGTCTGATTTCAATCTCGAATTCCAGCTTCGCCGATTTCAATCTCGAATTCCAGCTTCGGATTGAAATTTGAGTATTTCCGTTTTAAGTCCATTTTCTACAAAATTTATATTGAAAAGTAATTAAAGATGTAAGGAAGGAGAAATTACCTTCAATTTGGTGATTCCCCATAGCCAATGATTGGAATCGACCTCGGAAGATCGCACCTCGGCCAAAATTGGGTGAAATTGACGGCACAGCTAGCTTGCCCATGACCCAAAGAACGGGTTGAGACCGGTGGTGAGCACCCACTCACTGCCATTTGCCTCACCAAAGAGGTTGAAGTTCCAGCTAAAGATTGAGTCCGTCAGAGGTGTTAACGACAGAGGAGGTAGAAAGGGAGCCTCGGGTTAGCTTCACCGGTACGAGGAGAGGCTTTTTGGAGGGGTGGTGCACCACCACTCACCAGCGGTGGAGGAGATCTATGGTGGAGCGTGAGGTCGAGTTGCAGCAATTCAGGGAGGCATGTAGGGCGCTTAAGAAGATCGTCGAAGCTCGAGGTGGTGGCTGTGTCGTGCCATTAGCCAAAAAACAGAGTAGATCTTGGTGAAGGAGGTGACTGTCTCGAGTGGTTTTTTCGTCACTTTAGAGCTATTTTTCCAACGTGTTATTGTCGTTTTCTGATATCAAAATTGGTACCAACATATAGATCGTCGCACAAGCTTTCCAATGGTACCAAGAACTCCTCCTAACTCAACCGGATGAGAGAGATATGGCCGGTCAAAGTACATACCGCCACAACTCGTGTTCTCTCTCCTCTCACCATGTCTCACACAGAAGATGGTGAACAGTGTCTATGAAAGTGACATTTAAAGACCAAAAGTGTGCCTCTTTAGTGGTTGACAGCTGTTGACAGCTATAAAGCATACTTATTTGAATTAAAAAGCTCAAAAGGTACTGAAATGTATCAGTTAGAGATTAAAAAGAGTAAAAATAAATTTTAACTGATCCAGAATGTAAAATACAGCTTAGATTGACCATAATTAAAGATCTAGAGGTTCGATTAGGCGTGCCGATAGTCTACAGATTCGTGGCAACGTCCTCTATACTAAACTTGATAAGACTTGAGTAAAAATATGACTGAACAAAAAGTCAACATCAAGCCCCCATATGGTCAATCTAGTCCAAAATCACAAAAAAAGAAAAGTGAGCGAAATTCGGGTCGTTACAACCTTTACTAACTTGGAGGCATAAAAGTGTAAACTATTTAATGAACTACAACACAAATAAATCCAACAAATTTTCATTCTTTCGCCTATGTTATAAATTCAACACAAATAAACAATTTTCTATAACAATGAGGCTAAAACCAACAAATAATAAAATTATAAATACTTTAGGCCTAACAACAACACTAAAAGTGATGGGGAATTTGGATGGAGTGAGGATGATGTCGATGTTAGTTTAGGATAGGAAAATGAGAATGAAAGGCATAGTGACAGTGACAGTGATGGAGCTTTCAACTTGAATTGCAGGCCAAACTAGTTTTCCATAATCTAAAAATCCAGAAGCTATCATGAGTGAGCATCTCAAATGCTTGCTAGGTAGGAGCAGATGGTTGCTCTTGCTGAGGTTCCTAAACATTCTCAACTATTGGAATTTGGTCGATCTTGTTAGAATTCAGGATTAGGTTCATAACCAACCTCTTCCTAGTAATAACTTTCAGGCAATGGATTCTTCTGAGATGAGCCAAGTCTACGAGAAGGTTACATGGTCATTTACAGAGTCTTGTGTGTTTCTAAAACATTCCCAGCGAGCGGAGAACCTAAACTAACTTACTAATTTCTTACTTGGAAATATAAAGAGATGAAATAAATTTAAATAAAACTTTGCAGTCTATAACATATATATGTCTATATATATTTATATATATATAGTCACCTATAATATCATAAAAAAACTATAACATATATATGTAGTCACCTATAATATTAACAAAAAAAAATTAGTCACATATAACAAATATAATAATAAATACTTTGGTGTCCATGTGTTGAACAAATCAAACCATGTGAAGCGGGCAACCTAACAAAGGCCACATATGTATATGTGAATATATCATCATATATTGGACGGATAAACTAACCAACCATCTCCACTATTTGGCAGGCCTCCTCCTACCTATGTAAGAGGAATGACGAATATTTTTTAGACTAAAGTTGAGTACTCTCTAAAAGTTTAATCCACTAGATTAGATCGAGTATTCTCTAGATCCCATCATATGCAGACGTACCAAACTCCCATTTTGTCCCAACCCAATCACACCATCATATCATTTGCCTCTTGTTACCACCATCATATCAATCAAAATAAAACATAGTCTTATCAATAAGTTTGACAAATTTCCATAAATGCACATAATCCAATCAATAAAAAATAATTAATTCATGATAATATCCATAGTAATAATTTCAATTCAATTTCGAAACGTATTTAATAATTCATAGTAAAATTCCTATGAGCTAAAAATAAATAAAATTCCAATTTTTCTATTTCTCTAAAATAATAAACCACAATATATGCATATATATATATATATATAAATAATATAATCCAAACCAATAAATTATACGAGTACAAACTAAATATATTAATTCCAAGTATTTAATAAACTTTACATATCCATAGAAATTCATGCATTTACTTTGAAATATAAATATATATATATATATATCCCGTCACAAGTCAAGTCGCACTTATTCCAAATTCACAAGGCATCATCTTCCTTGAGACTTCCCTCGAAGAGCACCGTCTTCTAAAAACACAAATTTAATAAATAGTATTAACATACTATTTCAAAAACTTCTAAATATAAAAAATAAAAATAAAAAACAACATTCAATAAATTCTAAATCTTTAATTCGAATTTCTGAACCCAAAAGCTTTGAAACTAGATTATTAATTAACTAAAATAAACGTTAATACTCATAATTCAAGCTAGTCTTCATTCCATAACCAACATTAAACCAACATCCATATTCCAATTTCAACATTACCAAAAATCTAAATGACAGGAGCCATTTTGGAAATCTCTCCAAACTTTTCGAAGAAGTCCTGCATGAGAAAGATTCTATCATAATTGTTCGAGACAACCAATAAAATCTTACTCCAAAAGGGGTTTAATATATAAGTAAGATATGATTTATGAAATAAAACATGCATTGCAATAATAGCTTGATAGGTCGTACAATACTACTAAATTGGTTCGGGAAGTAGGTAGAATATCATAGCCACTAGGTGAGATAAACATAACTTATAAAATAATACAATCCAAAAATAAGCAGAACGAAAGTAGCATATTCAATTGCATAATCAAGGTAACAGCAGTGGAAGTCAAGTATGAATGCGATCTTGATGATAGCTTACCAAGACCGCAACTAGTACATGGATGAACGTGGTTAAAAATACAAAATGTGATATATGGATATCTCAATTAGTGCTCCTAAATAACTAGAAAATAGATGTTCAGTAGATAACTCGGAATCTCATGTAACTCTTTGAAAAGTTTTCCATTTTGAAAATATTTTCACAAAACCCTTAGATTTATTCCCAAAAAGTCATTACATCATTTAAACATGATTTAGGGAAAACAGTTACTTAAAATTGCAGATCAGTCACTAGAATGGTAAATGAAATTTCACAAATCATTTAAGTTCATTTTGTTGAACATAAAATGCCAATCTGATGTGCCATAACCTGTAAATTCAAAACTAATTTAACAACTAAATTTCAACAACCAATCAAAACTAGTACCACACTCTAGAATTAGGTCGTTTGGCCCTTCGTGTCCTGACGGCGTCATAGGCAGGGGAATGAAATATAACTCATCACGATGGACCGGAATCCCAAATACATCATGGAAGGATCCTCATCATCTCTCTCTTCACATGTACACAATAAAGAATGGTGTAATATCATAATAGCGCGCGTAATGTCATACATATCTCAATCAATATATTAATATTGTGTGACACTCATCAAAATTATTTCCGAGATCATCTATCATTAAATTTATCAATTTCTCAATTCTTTTTATTTTAAAATCATAAGAAGTTCAACAATTTTGGAAAATTCATGAAGTTATTCAAATATTTCTACAATTATAAAATTCCCACATTTTTTTTTCAAATATCATTAAGTCACAACTTTTTGAAATTTTCATTTACCCAAAATTTCTAAAATTACATAAATGCTCAAAAATTTCATAAATTACCAAATAACCATTTAAAATATAAATTTCATTTTTATTCCAAATAAATATAAAGTTCTATTATAAGAGCAAAACACAAGGCATAATCTAAATTCATCAACCATTGAAATTTACATATATCATATATTTAATAAGCATAAATCAAATGCATATGAAAATCTAATCAACTGCAATTCAATCATAATAGTATATAATTCTAAAATATTTTGAAAATAAATTTTACCGACAAATCATATGGTCAGATGCATGCTTTTGACTAAGAAAGAAAGCCTAAAATAATTCACCAAAATTATTTTAGTTACTGAAAATTTATACGAAAATGTAGGTGAGTTCTTAGAGTCTCTAATTAATTTAAGAAAGCATTAATTACCAAAATTATCCATCAATTTTAATAATAACAAAGTTGAACCTATTATCAATTACTTAAAAGTGAAAATTTTGATTTATTCAAAATTAACCAAAATTAACTAAAATTGAGCATTGGGCTAGGTTTTTGGAACCTCTAGGATCTTAACTGAACCTCTAATTTCAGTTAATTTCACTCCGCGACAATACAATTTCAATATGCAAATTTGACATTTAGTCGAATTTGGGCATTTCTTTGTTACCAGTCCAGTTACTACAATTAATATGCCGAAATAAAATTGAAAATGAGAGAAGTGAGAATTTTACTTCAATTTCACAGTATGATGTTGCCAGTGATCTGAATTGGACTCCAAATTCCGGTGGGTTCGGTCAAGTTAGGTTTCCACGAATTCGATGAAATTGGATCCAAAGCTTAACGTAGTTAGCTTGCCCATGGCCTATGAAGCTATTGGGACCGGTGGTGAGTCTGACTTGTCACCGGTGAGCCCAATCGAGCTCTTGAAGCTTGGCCAAGGAAGGGCTTTTTGAATTGGTATTAAACAGCCAAACCACGGCAAAAGCTTGGTTCGAACAGGTTGCCTAACCTCTTTAGGTGGATGTGTAAGATTCGATTCATAGCGAAACATCATCGAAAAGCTCTCCATAATCCTTGAATTTTGCAAGTATGGCGGCAGTGCATGGGGATGAGTGTCGCAAAGGTTCGCAATGGGATTCTCGAGGAAAGGTCTCCTAAGCTCGCTAGTTGCTTAGGGATGGTGCATGTAGGCTAAGTCACTGAAAATCTTGACAGATCTTGTGAAGATGGTGGCTGTCCATGGTGGTTTGCTGTTAACTTCGAGCTCCATTATTGCCAGCTTCTGTTGGTTTTCCGATGATAAAATAGTATGAACTTAAAACTTTTCTTGAGAGCTTTCCGAAAGTACCAAGAATGTGTCCTAACTCATACGAATGAGAGAGATATGGAGGCGAGAAGGTGGCCCAGCAGAAGAGAAATCTCTCAACTCTCATTTTCTCTCTCTACCCAAGGTTGAAGATAACGAACATTAATTTGGCTCGAAAAGCTTGTAAATAACAACTTTTATAGACTAAAATGGCCCTCCAGTTGTTGACAACTGTATCCTGCTAAAAAAATTTATCAAATAAAAGCTTATAAATGTACTGAAAAATATCATTTTATGTCCAAAAATGTTATAGATAAACTTAAAGTTTGATTTGAAATTCAAAATACAACTTTGCTTGTCCATAAATAAAAATCTACAATTCCAATTTAGACGAACTGCTAGTTTACAAACTTATGATGACAACCTTTACGCTATAATTGATAAGACTCAAGTAAAAATTTGCTAGAATAAAAAGTCAACGTTGAATTTCCACATGATCAATCTAGTCTAAATTTTCTAACAGATAAGTATGAAAAATTTAGATCGTTACACCAAAGGCTCAAACACACTAAAAGTGCAATTGTTCATACCAATTAATAGTCCATAATCCCAAATAAACTTCAAAATCCAGCTTGGAAAGCTTAAAATAACATTGCAAACCACCTTTCCTTCTTTCAATAACACCACACGGCAACCTCTCTTAAAATCAACAATTTTTTCTACACAAAAATTCCTCAAAATAAACATTCCAAGGAAATCTTCTCTAATTACCAGCAACATCAAGTATCTAAGTCAAATAAAACAATCAAACAAATCACCAATCTTCTTCTCTACTCAATACCCACGGCCAAACTACCAAATTCTCCAAATTTCACAATTTTTCCACAATGATGCAACAATGAGCTTCTAAAACAAAATACCCATCAATAGAAAGTGAGATAAAACATTTCTAACCCAAATTTAAGGCTTAACACTTAGCTTCTAAGCTTGAGCTTCAATGGCACTTCTCCAACCAATGCTTAAGGTGATTTTCAGCTCAAACCGAGGCCACCAATTATTTCTACAGCTGAAAATTCTTGAGAAATGTTGGTTTTGGTTGAGTTGGTAACGAGATTGAATGAAGATTTCTTGGTTTAATTTTCTCTTAATAAAAAGGAGGAAAATGAGGTTTTAAAATAATTTTCCTTAGTTTCCAAAGATACCCCTGCCTTCTTCTTCTTACCCTTATACATCCTTTTAAATCTCTTATACCAAATTGCCCTCTAATTCTTCTCATTTAAATTCCAAAAACATGGGTAAGAAGGGAATTTCACTTGCTTAACTTAAATAAAATTCCCAAAATTAATAACTCGTCAAAATAAAATTAAGCATACAAATTTGTCCTCCAAAATAAATTTAATCCGACTTATATAAATTAATTCCTCAAAATTTAAAATTTTTGGAGTGCTACATACCGTCATATCAAACTACGGAAACAAAAAATTTAAAAGGTTCTTAATGCCTTAAAGATAACAGACTTTCAAATTCAAATTAAGTAGGAACAAGTGGCCACATGGTAGATAATAAGAACTTGAAAAATATTTTTCTATGAACTACTAAAAATAAAAACAAAGGTAAAATTTTTTCCTGGATTAATTGTACATTTGTACTTTATTACCATTTAGTTTTATAATTTAGACTTATATGGTTTATAATGATCCAATTGGATCTTAGCCTAACGGAAAAGTTAACCTGCCGTCCACAAGTGCGCGACTCATTTCTCAACCTTAAGCAACCTAAATGGCCGTGGTTATAAAGCAAAACTGACGGTTAACTAATTTTCACTGAAACCACAAAGGTCGTCTAAAAAATGAAGATTGATATTGAAGATGCTGAAGATCGATAAGTATGCAACTTTTCTAATCAAATTAATATAAGACAATTAAAATAAATGATACTCCAGTATCATAAATATTATCTATCACAGTATACTTTGATCTTCTTGGATTATCTATTTCAACAACAGGTTTAGTTTTTCACAACAAATAAAATAAAATAAAAATGATTTAGCAAATTTAAAAATTACTTGATGAATTCCAAATCATTAAAATAGAATTTCCTTCTAACTTAAATTGGTCCATGAATCCTCATTACGGCTTATTTTTCTACGGGTCCTTATTGGATTTCTTCTTCTTTTGAAATGGAAACCTAATCAACTTTAATTTTCATTTAGGAAGTACTTAAACTACACAAATTAATGTCGCTTTTTCACTATGCTCTTTACGGGGACGGATGGTTAACTTTTCCATTAGGCTAAAATATATTATTGGATAAAAAATGCACCAAATAAAATATAGGTTCAATTCACCAAAAAAATATAGAGGGTTCAATATAGTGAGATTAAAAAATTATGGTCTAAATTATAAAATCTTAAAATTAGAGAATAGCAAAAGACAATTAACCCAAAATTTCATACTAGAGAATGTTGTTAAATTTATGGTAGTGACCAATGAGGAACATTTTGAGTGCTCTAAACCCAAACTTAGAATCCACTATTCTGAAATTTGACACGAAGAAGAGCTATATGATTTTACTTAGTTTTGTTAGACTTCCCCCAGTGCGTTACAACCAAACATGATGATGGCCTTGGTAGGTTTAAATTATTATTATTATATTATTATTTTTTTATTTTCATAGTCGATGTCTATTGGATTTTGAACCATAAAATAAAACCAGTGATATTTTCACTATTTCATTGAGAATGAAAATTTTCTATAAATTTTTGTACATATGCCCATTTTACTAATAAATTAACTATTCATATTCATATATATATATATATATATTTTGCTATTTATGTCCACCACGTTATCATCGTTTACTCATATTTTTCTATTTTACCAATTCTTTGTTTAATGATGTTGTCTACAATTTGTACTTTTCTTTAGCAAAATAACTACTATTTTTCTAGTTTAAGGACAAAAATATTGATTATCGTGAAGGAAAATAAGAAAAAACCAAGGACGGAGGTTAAACCGTTATTGTTAAGGAGACAAAACTAAGGGTGGAGCAGGTACATATCTTGAATAAGGGTTTGGAAAATCAAAAATGAAAGAAAAAATTAGAAAAATAGAGGTTTAAGACGTCAATACTTGCCCTGCCTAAGAGTTGGACAATGTGTGCAACTTTTGGGCAATATGTGCAAAGTTTGGACAGTGTATGCAATTTATGGGCAGAGTTTACACCCTGCCCTATTTTATGCCACACTATCCAAAGGTGGAGTGTGCAAATGTTAGACGGTATATGCAATATGTGGGCAGGGGTTAACACTACCCTACATTATGCCACACCACCCATAAAAAGGCTGGGTGAGGCTAGTTGGGCAGTGTGAAGCAATTGAAAATTTTCATTATTTCGTATTTCACACCACCCTAATTAGTATACACCGTCGTTGGATAAGGCTTGTTTCCCAAAAGGCAATTGTTTCCTTGAGTACAAAAAGACTCTTTGAAGCCCACCCAATTTTCTTCCACAGTGACTTCACAAATACCTTCATCAAATCAGAGTTTCTTAAACTCTCAGTTCAATCCCATGGCAGATAAAGATAAAGGCAAAGTTGTGGTTCTACTAGATGTTTCTCCACCATAGGAGAACTCCAATAGGAGGTCCACAAGTCCACCATAGAGTAGTTAAAAAGTAGGGCCACAAGACCTAGGCGAGCTTCTCCACCATTGCCATCATCATCATAGTTGATCATCGTGTAGGACCCCTACCGACAAAATTTCTGTTGCATCAAATGCATATGTGATGAATGCTATGTTAGGAGGAAGTCGCTGGCTTTGTTTCTGAATACTCATTCATTGAGCACCACTTTTCAATGAGACTACCCAAATGAAATTGGTACGACGATGACAATACTTGTATGAATTTTTAGTTATTTTAGTTTTCTATGAAATTTTTCATAACTGTTTTTTATATTTTTCAACGACCAGAGTAGATGTAATAGGACTATTTAATTTGGTCGTTGGCATTTTAACTTATAATTAATATAATATAATATAATATTTTGGTGGAATACTTGGTGTTTATTAGTACTTTTGATGTTTATAATCATAGTATATATGGTTTTTGATACCATAAAAGAATAAAATAAAAAATAATCATAGTATAATTTGGGAAGCACACCGCCCTTGGACATGGGGTGTGCTTTGTAATTGAGTGGGGTAGGTTGAACAAGGCAGAGTCAAAGACATAAAAGCATTGGCCTTTCTGCCTTGTTCCTTGCCCTTGGTAAAGCACATTGCCTTTGTGAAAGACGGTTGTGATGGAAAGGGTCAAGAATAACAATAAAGAGTCGGGCACTTGTAGTGTTCTTCCTTGCTCATGCTCATGGGAACAAACACCTCCCCTGATATGCGCGATGTGTGTTAAATAGGGCGAGAAAGAACATAAGAATTCTCCGATTTTGTTTGGGTTTCTCAATGTCAATTTGTTGTTGGGTGTATGATCGTTTAGACTCCATACATTTGAAAAGCTTCGCCGACTTAATTTTCTTCGCAGTAAGTTTCTTGGAAATGGATTTCTTTGTCAAGTGTGGAATTTTTGACTTTGAGAGAGAGAGGATCAAGAATACTAGAGAAATATGGGAGAGAAGAAGGATGAAATGAGACATCAATTTTAAATTTTTTTATATAAGAGTATAATAGGTATTTTACTCTTGAAGATGATAAAGTGTTGAGCATAAATATTAACAAAAAAATAATAATAATGAACATAAATAGTTATTTTGTGATGAAATAAATATCTTTAAGAAAATTTTAATTTTCTATGACCATCTATGTCCATATCTTTAATAAAAAAGTACTATCTTGTTTAAAAAGCAATTATTATTTTTGAATTAATTTATTCCATCTATTTGCTGTTACTTTTTTTTATGTAAAAAAAAATTAGTTGCGTTTTTCTTTCTAGCGGATCAGTTAGTATCTAGCCACCCAATCAATTCTGTTGATCCTGACATATAGAAAGGAGTGCATGAGGTAACAAAAGGTTTCGTCCGTGTTTCAGTGACCAGGATAAATGTGTTAAGTGACTCAATGTAAATTTAAAATTTAAAATTTAAACTCAATTAAAAAATTAAATACGTTTAGATTTGAACCTTATCAAATTCAGATTGAATTTAAACTGAATTTTTTCAAACAAATTTAATTGATTTTTTCTTTTATTAGACAAAAATGAAAGCATCAAAACAGGACACAACATCCTTATCCCATTATTGAATACATGTATATCTTATAAATAACAACGTGAGTTGGAGCTGATGGGCAAATGACCTATGGGTTATGACGCAGTTATTAATCTCTTTTACTGTATTTAGCAAAGATTTTTTTGTTTTGTTTTTTGTGAAATAGCAAAGATGATGCTTATTTGACTAAAGACAGTAAATTTGCTAAATAAATTAAATCTACACATCCATGTGACAAAGTCCTTGGGATGGAGAATAAAAAAGGTTTAGATTTGACTGATACCTGTTCATTGTCCAATATGAAATTTGGGATGGAAAAATGGTGTAGCTGGTATTAGAAAAATCCAAGTGGGAGTAAATAGAAAATGAATTCTAGGACAAATATATATATATATATATATATATTTGATAATTTGAGTTGCATTGAGCACAAAAGGGGGCCTAACAAAAAGGCTTACAGAGCAAAAACAATGGCATTAGCATCTGCCAAAACAAAAGAGTAAAACTCGGGAGGCAAACAATTAGTCTATGCAACAAAAGGAAAAATCTGCTTCCTTCTTAAGGCAAGCTTAGCCAAGAAGTCAGCACACCGATTGGCTTTGCGACTAGTCCATTCCAACAACCAATTTGAGCTCAACAGCAGGTTTCTAAAACCCACTACTTCATTCCTGGTCTCCCAACAAACCAGATCATCTGCCGAGTTGATATGGTCAACTATGATTTTTGCATCACTTCTCCACTTTACCTGCTGCCAGCCATGCTTCAGAGCAAACTCGGATGCCCAAACAAGAGCCTGAAGTTCTGCCTTTTTAACCGAGGTGCTTGTGTTGCAGACAGCAGCTGCTCCCAACAGATCACCTTTCCAGTTTCTTGCAACCAACGCAAAGGCAGAATCACCATTCTTGAAGGCAGCATCCACTTCAATCACAACTTCACCCTATTGCGAAGGAATTCAGACATACTCCTGAATCATAGAAACTCGATTGTTACTACCTCGATCCAAACTAGAGAAAAATTCCTCCACCATCTTCTCCTACTCCATCACCACATTGGCTACAATCTTTTTGCTACCGAAGAGGACATTGTTCCTCTCCATCCAGACAGAATACAGAAAACCCACTGCCACCACCTGCAAATTAGTATAATTTGTTGTCGGGAATTGGAGGCTCCACTCAACAATCCCTTCTGTGTTAGTGCAAATTGAGGGGTCAAGTCTCAGCCCCCACTTACTCACAAAAGCCACAGAGCGAGCAGCTGGACAATTCAAGAATAAGTGCATTTCATTCTCCTCCTCAGCACCACATAAAACACATTCACGGTCTCCAATCCTTAGTTTATTCCATAAATTCATTCTAGTAGGAAAGGATTTGGAAGCAAGCCTCCAAAAGAACATCTTCAATCTTTCATCGAGTTTGGAGCTTCAAATGCTTTTCCAAACACCACAAGCAGTAACCGGGTTGTCCTCCCTATTGCCCACTTCATAACTAGTCTTTACAGAAAATTTCCCTTCACTATCTCCCAACCACAGCAGCTTGTCCTGAGTTTGTATCACCGGGAGGTCAAGCTTTCAGATCGCCTCAGTTGAGCTTGGTAGCTTCCTTATTCCATCTTATATTTTGAGTGTCAATGAAGTTAGCCGCCCGAGAGTTGCCATCCACCTCACTACTCTCAACAGGAATTGGAATTTTGTCCTGTAAGTCTGGGATCCAAGGATCAAGCTAAGGCTGAATGTTCTAGCCATCTCCAACCTTGTAGCAGGAGCCCTTCCTTAAGACCTCTTTGGTTGAGAGGATGCTTTTCCAAATCATTGAGTCCATAGGCTTCAGTTTGTAAGCAAAAAAAAGAGGAACCTCTAAGATATTTCGACTGCAGCAACTTAACCCACCAACTGTCTTCATTGGAGGCAACCTTCCATCCTAGTTTGGAGAGCAAGGCTTGATTGATTTTAGAGAATTGTTTTAAAACAAGACCTCATCTTTCCTTTGGCTGGCAGATAGACTTTCATGACTTCATTGCCATAAACCTTCCTGATTTCTTTCCATTCCACCAGAATTTACGAACCATAGAATCCATCGCATTACAAATACTAGTCGAGATTTTAAGAGTAGACATAGAGTACACAGACGAAGCTTGGATAACCGACCGAATCAGGGTTGCGTTACCCGCTCTCGAGAGAACTTGAGCTTGCCAGCCCTCTAACCGATTTTGGATATAGAATGATGGAAAGAGCATGATAGAATTGACCAAGAGAAGAAAAACTTTCCAAGCCCAACACCTAAAGTTTACTCACTACAATCTTGTTAATTTTGAAAATAGTAAAATGGGTTTTTCATGAAATTGATTTATCAAAATAATTTATCACCAAACAAACTGCAAAAATAATTTTAAAAATTAGCAATAACAGTAACAGAGAACTCGAAAATTCAACTTCGAAACTACAACTCTGAAACTATACTAAAGCATTCACTTTTCTTTTTTTCCTAAACCTCTCAAGCTTATAAGAGAGGGTTCCACAATGGTTAATAACAATAAAGTATGCCTCAGAAAGGGCCTTCTTAGTTTTAGTCCAAAACTGGATGAAAAATGGGGGAGCCAAAGGAACAAATTGTCTTATAAACTCTAATGATTGTTAGAAATTCTGTAAAAAATTGCTTCAGCCTGCAGGTACAAAGAGGTGGGGAAAGTAAACAGAAAAAGTTAGGAAAAAACACTTTTCCAAAAAGTTACCTCTTGGTTAATAGAGAGCAAAGTCTTAATTTTTTTTGTAATTTTCATTTTTTAAATTATTTTCAACAAATGGCTTTAAAGGGGTCAATGAGAAGGTCTACGCATAGACATCATTAATCTAATCCTTAAGGATCCTCCTTTGAACTTCCTACTATCAAGTGGAAGAAAAATGTGGCTAACAACACCTACCAGCCTCCAAATCATGAACTAAAAATATAGGATACTTGAATTCTTTGCTCTCACAGCCTCCTCATTTCCTAGTTTAATTTCTACTCTTTCTAGCACAGCTTTCTTTCTCTTATTTACCTTCCCTTTTGACTGCTTAGAAATACTTGTCAAAATGGGGTTTACAATAGAAAAACAAATGTTTCTTCTTGGTCTTGTGGTTCTATTTCCTTTACTATGTAGCTCCCAGAACACCTTTACAAGCTTCAGAGCAACCTATTATGGTAGCCCTGATTCCTATGGAACTCAAGTATGTAAAAAAGTTATTAAATTTCCCTATTCATTTTGTGCACAATTAGCATATATTTTAAATCCAAGTGTTCTTTCTCATACAACAAAAGTACAATATTAATTTGCTTTACATAGTAGTGCATGTACTTCAAAATTGTTTACTTTGTTACAATTCTACAAATTAAGCTAAAGTGATGCTCATTCTGTTTAGGTGGTGCTTGTGGATTTGGAGAATATGGAAGGACTATCAATGATGGCAATGTTGAAGGAGCTTCTTGGCTCTACAGAAATGAACTGGTTGTGGTGCTTGTTATCAGGTAGGCTTCAATTATGAAGTTAAATATGTACTAGGAAAAAAATAATACCAAAAATAATATTTTAGAGCCCACTGTTTTCTTTTTGTTTTCCTCTATGAAAAATCATGGCTTCAACCCATTTTTCAGCTCCCTCTCCACCAGTTTTCACAGGTGAAAACTATGCAATGTGGTCTATCAAAATGAAGGCCTATTTGCAAGCTTTTGACCTATGCGAGGTCACAGAAGGAGGAATGGAACCAGAGCCATTAAGGGCAAACCCCACTGTGACTCAAATGAAACAACACAGTGAGGAGGTTGCCAAAAAGTTCAAGGCATTGGATGCCATCCATTCCTCTATCTCTGACATTATCTTCATTAGGATAATGACCTGTTCTACAGCAAAAGAGGCTTGGAATAAGCTCAAAGAAGAGTTCCAAAGAAGTGCAAGAACAAGGCAAATGCAAGTCTTAAACTTAAGGAGAGAGTTCGAGACTTTGAAAATGAAAGAAAGTGAGATAGTGAATGAGTTCATAGATAGAGTTCTAAAGGTTGTAAACCAGATTAGAGTGCTTGGAGAGGAGCTTCCAGACAAGAGGGTTGTTGAGAAGGTACTGGTGAGCTTACCCGAAAGGTTTGAGGCAAAGATTTCATCCTTGGAGGAATCAAGAGACCTCAATGAGATCTCTCTCTCAGAGCTGATCAATGCATTACAAGTTACTGAACAGAGGAGGACTTTTAGACAAGAAGAAACTATGGAGGGTGCTTTGTTTGCAAAGCAAAATGGAGAACCTGTTGAGAGAATAAAAAGGGGCAAGGAGAGCTTCAGTAAAGAAGGATATAGGATGAGATATGGTTCTTGTTTTCACTGTAAAAAGGAGGGTCATCCAACAAAGTATTGTTGGTTTAGGCCAAATGTGCAATGCAAGAGTTGTAAGCAATTTGGCCATGTAGAAAAGGTATGCAAAAGGAAAGGAGAGAATGTTCAACAGGCCAATCAAGCTCAAGTGCCAGATGAACCACCTGAAAAATTTGAAACTTTGTTTGCTGCATTTGGTGTCAATATGGGCAGCAACAAGGCAAAATGGTTAATTGATAGTGGATGCTCTAATCATATGACTCACAATGAGCAACTCTTTGTGAGATTGGATAGAAATGACCATTTAAAAGTCAGGTTAGGAAATGGAGCACTTGTGGATGCTGTTGGAAGAGGAGATGTTGCTGTCACAACTCTAACAAGTATGAAAATTATTTTAATGTGTATTTGGTTCCAGAATTCAGTAAGAATTTGTTGAGTGTTGGCCAAATGTTGGAGAATCAATAGTCTATGAATTTCTCCAACAATAAGTGCATAATAAGTGACCCTTAAGGAAACAATGTGTTAAGTGTTTCAATGAGAAACAAGAACTTTGTTGTAGATTTGGAAGAAAATGAGCTCACTGCAATGACAGCAAGAGCTGATGATTAATCACAACATTTCTATAAATAGTTTGGTGATTATATTTTCAATTATTTTGAGCAAAAACTGATTTGCAAGGCTGCTGAAGCAGAGGTATTATCCTTGAACCAGCAGAGGAAAGTTGAAAAGCTTGAAGAACAACTTCTAGAGACAAAGAATGAAATGATCCAAGTCAAAACTGAGTTGAAGTGGACAACCAGTGAGCTGGAAAAGGTAAAGAAAAACCATGTGCAGTTTTTGAATGAGAAATTTAAAAGAAATGTTGTTGAAGAGAAGAAATCAGCCATTAAAGAAGCTGAAGGTGTCAAGCAACAAATTTCTGGTGCCTTGGATTTAAGTTCAAGAGGAGAACTTCATGGGGAGTTTTTTAATGTCATCAATCCTAAAGTTGCTTTAAATTCATAAAATGATATTTTAAAATCCTTCAAACAGGTTGTTGAGGAAAAGAGGCATGAAGCTTCAACTTTGAAAGTCCAAATGGTGAAAAATGTTGCTAAATCAAATCTAGTTTCTAAAATTCAGAAATCTTCTCAAAGTTTCTGTGAAAAACCAGGAGGAGAAGCTGAGAGGATTCACAAGAAAAAATTTCAGATTGTTTCACCATATTTATGTCAAAGTCCAAGTTGAAACATTGAGAACTCTCCTAAATGTTACCCCCAAAAGTGCCAAGGAGGAGTGTTGAAGGTGGCACTTTTGGTGACATGGTTGCTGATATGGTAGAGAGGTTAAATATGATAACATATTTTGTGCAAACCAGATTAGTTCAAATCTGGTTGTGTTTAGACTAGCCTTGTGTTAAGTATTTTGGTTATGTGTAAAACAAGTAAAGTAAGTGTACCTTGTTATGATGTTGTGTCAGTTTTTAGAAGCCTATGTTATGATGTTTAATATGGCTAATCAAATCTGTAAAAGGTAGCATGGTTGCATTTGTCAAAAGATAGAGATTAGGTATTTTTTTTGGTTTTATATAAACCATCTGTTTTACCCTTAATGTAATGAAGTGGCTTTTATGCAAGTATATCTTGTTTTCCTCTCTTTAAAACCTCTTTTGGGTCATATTTCTAACAGTTAGCTCACCAGGAGGTGGTATATCCTTGAGGCTCCTACTGAGTGCCAGTGTAGGCTACACCTTTGTACAATCCAACAATGCCATCCCTAGTTATTGGAAAGTTGGTGCTGTCTATGACTCAACCTTTCATCTCACTTAGATGGAGTTTAGCATATATATAAACCACATTTGAATTTAAATAGGATGCAGATTAGGCGTTTAAATTGTTGCTTTTTTAGTTTCTTTTGTGTTTAGTATGACATATTGTATGGCAAAGTTAGGTGCAGTTCTTCAACTGCGGTATTAAAAGCTTTTTTAAAAACTTTAAACACTTTTAGGAAATTATCTACACATTTTCAGAAACAGTTTTTGAACTTTAAAAGTTGTTTCGTGCTTCTGAAATGCCATGTCAAACATTCTCTTTAAGTAATTAGATTTATACTATGGGACTCATTTACAGTGCAACTCTTCTAATAAAAGTTTGATTGTTGAGATTTTCATGTAAGCTATTTATGGATAAATATTAATAACTTATGGATAATTGTTATTCATTATAGATATTTTACTCACTTACATATTAATGTGACTTACTTATAGAACAATGTTACTCATTATGAATAATGTTATACGCATATGAACCAATGTTACTCACTTATGATAAATGTTAAAGATCTCAATAGTGAAACCCTTATTTGAGGGTCTCATTGTAAAAATTTCTTTTACTTTAATAGAGTGATAAAACTTGGATAAAATAAATTCCAAATCTTGAATCTTTTGATTACTACGTTAAAAAATGTCTTAAAAAGTTTGGACTTCCATCCTAGAAAAATCAATTTTGTTAAGAGAGTAGTCCATCCTTTTTATTTACCCTTTAAAATTTCTATGTTTAGGCAGTATGTGACTTTGTTCTGACCGTTTAACATCAGCAACGTTTTTAAGTTCATTAATGGTTAAGCAAATTGGAAAGTGAGCAGGAATATATATATATAATTTATGCTTTGTTCCTAGACCTGGCAAAATGTTACACGACACGATAACACGACACGAAACGACACGATAATTTGCGGGTTTGGGTCCGCGATATCGGGTCGGGTTGATATCAGTGTCACACGATAAGACACGATAAGAAAACGGGTTGGAACACGATAACACGATGGGTCACGATAAGACACGATAAAAAAAATATTAATTTAATTATTTCATTATAGTTAACTTTTTACATTACTTTTTTTATTTGTTTTAGAAAACTATAAAATTCATATTTTATTTCATTGGAAAATTACAATTTTTATATCTATTTATATATTAATATTTTATTTTAGATTCTATATTTTTTATTACTTATATTGGATGTACAATTTCTGTTTGATTTATAATATTTTGAATATTTTTAAATTAATTTTTGTTTGTTTTATAATATTTTGAATATTTTTAAATTTATAATTGAAATGCATATTTTGTTTTTCAGTCACGATAAATATTTAATATAGCTTTAATTCGTAATATTTTACATATTTTAAATTCACAGTTATTATTTATGTTGAATTTTAGTATGTTAATATATATTTTTTTAAATGTTTAACATATTATTTGAATATGTATTTAGGTTTAATAGACATGAATTGATAATGATTTATCATTTGACAATATATATTAATTTAAATAAAAAAAATAAAACACTCACGTACATGTCTAGTAAACACGAATAAAACACGACACGAACACGACACGACACGACACGAACACGGTTCAACACGAAAACTTAACGGGTTGGGTTCGGGTAAACAAAATTTAACACGACAAGAACACGGTTCAACACGACACGTTGCCAGGCCTATTTGTTCCACCCATTCATTTTAAATTGCACCCACTCTAGAGTCTGTACCCATAACGTAGGGCTCCATCCTACGCAACTAGAAGCCATAACTCATCAATTAGTTAGGCAGGTAGTAGTTTGCGTCTTTTAGAAAATTGTCTAGTCTTTTCTGACCCCTTTTGAAACTTTTAAAGCATTTGATAGAATTGGATAGATACATTTTGGAATTATTTAACTTTTGTGTTTATTAATCAATTTGAGCATTTTTTTTAAATAAAAAAAGACTTATCCATAGCGGAGTCATGGGTCTAAGAGGGATCTAGTGAAATGATCAAGATTAGGCGTCTTTGTAACCTCATAGGAGTCCGCTACTGGCGGCCCGTATCGCTGTAACCTCTCATCTCCTCGTGCAGTAGCAGAGAAGAAGAACACATGAGTCATATGGGGCTACCAAGACTCGAATCTGCAACTCCTACAAGCAAGTGTGATGGGTGAGCTGGTTCCTACCACATGAGCTACACCCTCATGTGTATGAATTTGAGCATTCTCTAATTAGATATGTGTTTTTATATTAATCAATGGTTAGTTTTTTTTTTTGTTTTTTTTATTTTTATTTTTCTTTTTATTTTTTGTAACTAAATATATATCTAAATGAAAATGAAGTTAATTTAAGTCCACGTTTTTAAATTGGAAATTATGTTAAATAAAATAATTTAAAATTAGTTTGTTTGGTTTTTTTTTTCTTATTTATTTATGAATATAATTTAAAATTAGTTAGTTAGGTTCCATTATGTTTTAGTAAATAGGTTTAATACTTGTAACAACCTAATCATGCATGGTACGCTTGCCGACCACCTGTAATAATGCTCATGCTCTAAAAATAGAGTTCGGGATTTTTTTAAAAAAAAAAAAGGAAATTAAATATTTAAAATTGTTTAGAATTCATAAATCTTTAATTTATTATTTAAAATTTGTTTGGAATATTTAAAATTAAGTTTCATGTACCTCTAGATTTATTGCTTATATAGTAACTATATAACCATTGATTAGTTTGGATAATTATTTCTTGTAACATATACTTTTGTGTACGCCTATACATAAATGCTATGGGACATGAAATGATATGCATAATGAGATAGATATAATATAATGTAGCAACAAAATATAATATATTTGATTTTATGTTACTATGCGAATTATCCTTTTACACGACACTAAAACCGTGTCTTCTCAACCAAAACGCGACATTGGTGCAAGTGTTACCCGACATGTCACTAGAAGTGTCCAACAAAAGACGACATTGAAAAAGTGTCGCTTGTTTTAAAATAAGGCGCAACTAAAATAGTGTCGAACGACACAAACAATGTCTGTCTTTTTTTAATATAAAACAGAATAGCCTATGCAAAGTTCAAATGTAGCCTTTTTGTCATCTAGACAACATTGTAAATTATATCAGTGTCGTCTAATTTCATCAAAATCAAAAACATTTTGTCACCTAGACTACATTATCAATTTTAACAATGTCGCCTAAGATATGAAATATAAAATTAATTTTCACCTAGGCGACACTGGAGATTCAATTATTGTCTTTAAGATCATGAAACTAAAATTTTTTTGGCACCTACAAGACAGTAGAAACTCAACTAGTGTCACCTAATGTAGCACTTAGACGGCACTTTAAAACTCAACCACTGTCGCCTAATGTAGCACTTAGAGGACACTATAAATTTATAATGTCGCCTAAAATCATGTAAATAAACAATATATTGAAACCTAGACGGCATTGATTATTTGTCCAGCCTGGTGTAAAATAATATTTTTAAATAAAAAAATTAGCAAATGCGACATTGATGATGCACTCAGTGTCGCCATTTTCATATTTAGGCAACACTGGTATTGCACACACAGTATTGCCTAATTGCTATATTTTTATTATTGAATTATTTTATAAACGTTTATGCTAAGGCGAGATGGAATATTAGATTAGTGTCGCCTAAGAGTTTAATTTTTTTTATACTTTTTTTTGTAAAATATATTTGGAAATAATTAAATTAATTGTAAAATTGACTCTAACGGCACTGTCATCAGTGTCGCATCATAGTTATAAATTTATTTATTTATTTATTAATATATTTAAAAATAATTAAATTAAATTTATAAATATTTATAATAGGCGAGACTGTATAATTTCAAATTGTTTCCTAATTAGATTTAATTTTCCTACTAATTTTTTAATTAAATTTAATTTTTGATTTATTTGGTAGTAAATATTTTTTGCAAAATTATTTCATACCACAAACATATAAATCCGAAATTATTTACATTAGTATAATATACTAAAATATTAATTCATATAACTAATTAACTGCACAAAATATTTACAAAATAGCCTACATATATAACAAATTAATTAAAAAGTACGAAGAAAGTGATCTGCATGTTATACTTACTGGTCTGCAATGCCTTCAATCATAGCTGCTGCCAATTCGCTTCTAAATCGATTAACATCAATTTGATTTCATTTTTTCTTATCATACTGCACACATAACAATATTTGAATTAAAAATTTAAAGACATGAACAATTTCTATATTATATTTACTATTAATAAAATGAAAACCATATATCAAATTAAAACAACATGTTATATATACATATCAAATCAAAACTAGACTATCTAGGTGTATCATTTGCAGGCTATTTACTGTAAGACCGCAAGCACTGACTAAGTAACTGATCTTCTCACTTTTGCATCCCCTCCTTTGGAGAATGCCTATATAAGTTGTTCTAGCTTTGTAACCTTTTCACATACCTATTCATATATACTTTTTACTCTCTTTTTTTAGCTTGTTGCGCTAGATCAATATTAGAACCAAAATAATCACAAATATTAGTACCAAAATATTCACTCCAAAATTATTAAACCAAGGCAAACATTCATGGCGAACAAAATATTCACTGACAAACATAAATATTCACTACAAAATAATAAATTGTGAAAGTAAAAATAAAATATTTACTAATAAATTTAATTAACAAAACTATCCACCAAAAAAATATTCATGATAAACACAAATATTCACTATAAAAAACTTAACAAAAATCACAATAATCCACGACAAACATAAATTTAAATATAAAAGTAACAAACTTAAATACAAAAACTTACGAGATCACAGAGGAGAAAGACAAGTTACTGAATGGGTCACCACCGATGAAAGAGAAAAATTGTAGTGGTGAGATTTTGCTCTCTTGTCTTCTGCTGTCTACTTGTAAAATAATACAAATGTTAAAGTCTTGGGGCAACGGTGTGGTGCCGGCCTAAGACACTACGACGGTCAAGGTAGAAAGTGTTTATAGAGGCTATAGAGAAAATGATCTCTCTAGGGTTATAATTCGGGATCCTTACCTCAATACCCTGGATGGGTATATATAATGTCTCAGACTTTTATGTTTTCTAATCCCCCAAGAAAACCTATTCCCAAACCTATTGAGTTGGACCACAGGATCCTGAGCCTAGAGAAGTCTCCTAGTCACGTTGGGGATGAATCCCTCGAGTGATTGCTTAGAGATGCTCTAAGCCTCGGATGCTCTAAACTTAATAACAACCTTTAGATGCAAACAATAAAAAAGCTCACCCGCGATGCCCCATCGGAGGACCCAAATCAGATTCGGACAAGTAAAGAATTGGGCTCGGAATCTTGTTCAAAATGATCGGACAGTCTGACTGTCGTAATCTAGGTCAGCCCCTTCAGTCGTAGTCAAAACTACCCACACAGTTAGCTCCTCACTCCATTGAATAAATTTTTTATTCAATCGGAGTAGATGAGAAATGTCCGAGACTTTTAATCAGGTAAGCATTAAAACACTTTGAACGATGCCTCTACTACACTGACACTTGTCATTCGGTTCAACTTCCTAGGTCTGGCGGAATGGCTGTACTTCGAATCGCCAATAGTTGCTCAATCTTAGCCTTTGATTTGAATTTCAAGATCTACATCTCAGCCATTGAATCTTGCCTAACTTCCCTTTCTTCATCATTTCTTTTCTTTTGTGCACAAAAACTATCTTAACCAAAACTTCCATTTCTCTTCCTATGCGCAAACTCGTCTTTTACCATTTCTTACCTAAAACCATGCCAATCTTAGCCAAAGACTACCAAAAACTACCCGTCTGCCTCTGCTTACAACATTTGCAAAACTTGCATCTATCAAACGAAGTTTTACTCGTGGTCTCTGGCTACACTATGTGAATTTTCAAACTAGGCGGCACTGACAAAGTGTTACAAAAATTACAATGTGACACTGATGCAAGTGTCGCATAACAACATGTAGAGATAAGTGTAGAAGAAAAGCGATATTCAGCAAATGTCACTGTTTTTTCAATAAAGCAGCACTTGTACAATGTTGTCTTTGTGTCACTGATTTTCACTACCATGTCACAATAGCAACAATCACTGAGTGTCACCATAGTGACACTTAGATAGTGTTGCATATGTGTCCCTATAGCAACCATCAGGTAGTGTTGCCTATGTGTCACAATAGCGACACTCTGAAGTGCCGTGTGTGTGTCATAATAGAGACACTGCTGAGTGTCGCTATTGTGACACAGAAGCGACAAGTAGTGAATTTTGCATTTTTTCTATAAACACGACACTTTCTTATTGTCGTGTTTGTTACAAAAACGAGACACTCCCTAAGTGTCGCATTAGTACATTAGTGAGATACCACTATGTCACTTTAGGTACACAGCGTGACACTTAATTAGTGTCGCTATTAATACACATAAGCGACACGTAGAAAGAGATGCTTGTTAGGTCATAGCGACAATAAAAAAGTGTTTTAACAAATAACACACTTATTAGTTATAAGCGACACTTACAAAGTGTCACTATATCATCACTTTTATGTGAACTCGTAAACAATTTAAATGATTAAATGCGATATTAAAAACGTGTTACCGCATATAGAACTAAAGCGACATTTAATAAGTGTCGCTTTAGTTAGTGCTAAAACAATACTAGAACAGTGTCGCCTTGGTAGCAGTAAGGCGACACATAGTCAGTGTCGTTGATCATAATTTTAATTAACAATTTGAATGAAATGGCACATATGCAAAACTTATTTCACGTCCAACATAGCAATATTGTAAAAAATGGTGATTAAAATTGAGCTTAGGTGACACATGATTTATTTCCGTGTCACTTATAAGGCTATGTTTTTAATAAAAAAAATTAATATAATTGACAATACGTCATGTAGGATATATGTGTCGCCTATGTTTGTTATTTTTCAAAAAAATAATAATTAAATAATTAAATAAAAAGCGACTCTAGAAATACCATTTGTATTGTATTTATAAAAATATAAATTCAGAAAACATAATAAAAAATTAAAATAGTATTCTAAATTTAAGAAAAAATAATATTGTATTGATTGTAATGTCTAGTAATCGAATTTAATTTTCATATTTATTTTTAATTTAAATTTGATCTTCGATTAATTTTTAATTTATTTGTTATTTACATTTTTTATTCAATTAATTAAGACATATATATAAATTTTAACATTTTCACATGGACTAACATATTTATATAAAGCATATAACAGATTAATTGATCGAACAAATATATACTACATGTACAAATTAATTAAACATCAAAAATAGTAACCTGCATATTATGCGTTCGAATCTTTAATGGAAGTAATCATAGCTATTGCCCATTCAGCCTGAAGTTGATTGACATAATCTAGGTCCCATTGTGTCTTCATATATTGAACATTGGATAATATCAATTTTTATTTTAAAATGTTAACAATTTGAGTATTACATGCACTATACATTAAAGAAAGCAAAACGACATATCAAATGAAAACAATATGTTATACTTACCATTTTTTTGAATATCTTTGGATCTTCACTGTTCATGATGATGTATACATAATCATCATAACAAAGTAGCTGCATTCTGTGTTGGCAGGTTGTCTAGGAGTCTATATTTGTGTATATGTCTATTATTAAATAACTAACTAATATCATTCAATTAATGACTAAAAAAAAGGAACAAAACTTTGATAATATGAATTAATGTATTTAGCTTTTTTGTTTTCCATCAAAGTTTCTTTACGTTTTTATTTGTATTCTTTGAATGCCAAGCTTCATATGCCCTATATACATATATAGCACAATATATATATAAATATTAAGTACATGTAAGATTTTATTGCAAAATTGAAGACTTGTATTTAAAGTCCGGACAAACATCGCCATGAATAAAATCGTAAAACCATGCCGCTCTGTTTCACAGTTCAATGATACCCAACGTCCAATGTCCCCTGTTAAAAAAATTAAAACAATCATGTTTGTCACTAATGTAGATTTCAAGTAAGCAATTATATAAAACATAGTTTAAAATATATGGATGATTAAACGTACGGAGTGCGCAATATGGAAACAACCATATTTGTTCTTTTACTGCACTTTTCTATTTGGAAATGATGTTACCTTGCCTTTCATGAGGACTTTTTCCAACAGTATCTGACACGAATTTAGGTTGGACAAATTTTTTTTTGATCATCAATCATGTAGAATGTAGGTGCTTACACAATTAGAATATTTAAAACAAATATGAGAATATTTTAACAAGCACTATAAAAGTATTTTGAAAATAAATTCTATAAATTCGGATTTATGTACCTCATGTAAAATAATATGCGATCAGACTTTATTTATTGCAAATGACAAAAGTCAATGATGTTGGACTTTGTATCCACAAATCCAAGTGATGCTTAAAGATATTTGGATCAAATCGAAAAGTCCAATTATGATTGGCATCAAAATTATCCATAGCTGTCATCAAGGCAAAGATTAATTTGGAGATATTTTTTATCGATGCTATTTTTTTATCCATAACTTGCAAATTTGGAGACACACGAGGGTTGGATGTACTAATAGAACCGGTTTTGACCTGTATTTTACCTTCAGCATGTATGTCCTTATAGTATTCCTACAAACACAAACAAAGCACATGTTACATTTTGCAATATATTTTAACTTATCAATTTAAATGAATAAATATACATGTATATTTTTAGGTTTACAAAAAAAAAAAAACAAAAAACAAAAAACAAAACAAAACAAAACAAAACAAAATTTTACCACATGTGATTATAAAATCACAAGTCTCTTAGGTCATTGGATGTATGATAATTCTGCCTCGGATACTTTGGCGATGTCATATGATGTTACAGACACCATACTTTCAGGATCCATCACCTATTCCACATAGACTTTATAATTTTCCATCCCCAGCACTAAGTGATAGCATACATCTTTTGGGTAAGATGTCACCATCCTACCACGTGTCACGTTATTTTCAAGGCTGCCCCCTGCAAAAGAATATTTAATGTCATGCATTTAACAAATTAACAATTGCATAATTAAATTTAATAGAAAATTTATAAGTTGTAAATCGAACTATTTGCTTTAAAGAAACTATATCTCTAGACATAATGAAGGTGAAGGATTAACGAGCAGAGTAGCACACATAGAGGCTGCTAGGGTTCGTGGATTAGTAACATGTGCATCTCCACCAATATCAAATTGAGCAAGTGATGAGATACAATTTATATATATATATATATATTTATGTGCCTCATTACTTGATTTGAGCATGTTTTATTTACTTAATGGATTAGTTTGTATTTTTTTTTATGTTTTAGATGAATTTGAGCTTAAAGAGAAAGAAAAGTAAAGAAAGATGGGCAAAATCATAAATAAGTAAAAATTAGCAGCAAGCACTAGGCCCTATACCAGCGCCTAGCCAGGAAAATTAAGGCTCAAAAAGTCTAGAAGCCAAGGTGCAGTACTAGGCGCTTTGGCAGGCGCAAATCCTAGTTATTTATGAGCATTTTATCAATTTTAGCCCTAAATTTTAGTATAACTAGGTCTTTTCATTGTTGTAAAAGGGGAAACCAACTTTTGGGCGACTTTAGCATTGGAATTGAGTTTTTCTCTCAAGAATGTGCTTCTAAACTTCTCATCTTGGGTATGAATAATTTTAAACTAGTTACGCAGTTGCGAGACTTGTTTTTGTTTCAATCCATTTTAATCATTTAGCTTATGTTCTTTTGTATTTATTGTTTATATTTTCAATTTCTTATAATTATAATTTGGTACCATTATTTTTTGTGAGATTGGACTACTGTTAAATTGAATTCTCAATCGTATTTAAGTTTTAATAATTAGTAGCAAATAGAGTTAAATAGTTATGATCCCAGTTTATGTTAATTGTCTATGAAAAACATAAATTAGATTAAAACTTTGTAATTTTTGTAAAGTTTTTCTTTATTTTGGCTTTTCTCTTGTTCTTAATTATTTTCTAAGATAATTTCAAGTCACTCTGACTGTAGAATTAATTTTAGAATTTACAACTAATTCATGATCATATCTGTATTAGTTTATTTTAGTGAGAAATATAGAATAATTAGGCCGTGCCAATTATTTATACCAAACTGATTGAAAAAAAATAGAAATTTGTATCTATGATTAAATTGTCTACTAGTTTTATGAATTATTTTGATCCCAAGATATTCTCTAATTGATTTCTTTTCATTATTTAGTTGTTTTGATTTAATTTAGATTATTTTTCAAATAATTAAACTCTCTCTTTTTTAATTTTCGTTCAATACTTTACTAGAATAGAGTTTAAATTGGAATTCAACACAGCCCTTGTGGATTTGACCTAAACTTGCCACTACTACAATTTTTGTAGATTCAATAATTAAATTTGGTGTTCAATGACAAGCATTAATATTTTGGTGCCATAGCTGGGGACTTTGTGCTGATTTTTCTTTCTAACTTCTATTCTAGTCTTTAGTCTGTGTTGTTACAATTTCATGACCAGATTATCAAACGAAGAAGACCTAAAGTTTGATCCCGAAATAGAAAAGACTGCGAAGCAACTGAGGAAAAAACCAACAATGGCTAAAAAGAAAGCGGTAGAGAGTGCTAGCACATCTTCCTTATTGCTGCTAACCCACATAAGCTTAACTCAAATATGGATTCAGACCACGATAGTGATTCTGAGTTTAACGAGAGGGTAAACACTGCTAACAAAAATAGACCTCCAACTTTAAAGCAGTTGGCTGCTCCAAATTTAAATTCTTAGCCACTATGAAATGATTTTCTTGAAGTTCAAGCTTCATTTGAATTAAAATCTATATTAATTCACATACTACCCTCTTTTAATGGTAATGCAGATAAAGATCTTTATAAGTATATGAAGGAGTTTCGTGTAGTTCCTGCCACATGACATAACTGAAGAACAAATTATGTTGCGAGCTTTTCCCTTTTCACTCAAAGATGCAGTGAAGGATTGGTTATATTACCTTCCTTCCAGGTCTATCAACTCCTGGAATGAGATGAAGCGGTTGTTCCTAGAAAAATATTTTGCTGCTTTGAGAGCTGCCAATATTAGAAAAGAGATATGTGGTATCCAACAACAAGATGGCGAGTCGCTATATGAATACTGAGAGTAGTTCAAGAAATTATGCCCCAGTTACCCACACCACGAGATCAGTGAGCAACTTCTCATTCATTATTTCTATGAAGGACTTTTACATATGGTGAGGAATATGTGGATGTTGCTAGTGGGGTTGCCTTGGTTGATAAAACTTTGGTGATGCTAGACGTCTCATTTCTACTATGACTGCTAATTTACAATAGTTTGGCTCACAATCTAACTCTCCAACTAAAAAGATTCATGAGGTAAATACTTCCAATCTTGAGCGCCATATTTCTGACTTAACCTTTTAGTTCAACAATTGACTATAAGCTGCTAAGGTTTGTGAGATTTGCTTTGTTGTGGGTCACGCTACAGATTCATGCCTAACTCTATAAGAAGATGAGACCATTCAACTAGAAAATGCAATTGGCAAATTTCGAGGCCATCCACAAAGAAAATATGATCCTTTTTCTAATACTTACAATTCTGAATTGAAGGATCACCATAATTTGAGTTATGGAGATAACTTAGGACAAAATCTCTACCAAAAACCATACCAAGCAAGACTACCACCCGTGGAGCCTACAAAGTCAAGTAAGGCAACAAAAAGCAAATACCAGATTTTGGAGTTTAGAGAATTAGATGAGCCAACTAGCAACTACCATGAGTAAGCTTTGCTAGTCAATCTGTGCAGTTACCATCTCAACAAATCAACCCATGGGAAGAAGCAAAAGCTATCACTTTAAAAAGTGAAAAAGAAGTGGAATTCTCCAAGAATGACCCTTTTGATACAAAAAATAAGCATCCAATAGAAGAAGAGAGTGAATTTGAATCCTCCCTTAAGGTAAAATCCTAGTTATTTTGATTTATTAATATTTTGTTTTACTTTTCAGTTTATTTTTTATTTGTGTTCCTTGGCTCAGATTTGTGAACAAGTGTCTTTGCTTAATTTTTTTTGTTTCTTATTGTGTTGAGTCATAAAAACATCAATATATGGATGGAGATTTAGATAAAATGAAGTAACTAGCATAATTAGTTAAGGGAATTTAGTGATTTGAAATTTGATTTGGTGACCATTTGAATTGTGTAAAATGAAAGCTAGTCTCGCTAAATTTAAGCTTAAGTGAGCTTTTGAGTCTTGAAATTGAACTAATTACTTCCTTTAATCATTTTTGTGAGTGATATTTGTATTTGAATTTGTATCTTTAGAAATTTCTTTGACAGGCTTATTGGGATCACATTACTGCATTTTTGCACTAAAATTATGAAGGCATTTTTCTTTATTTTAGCCACTTAGCCTAAAAAGCCAACTTTTGTGTTTATCATTATTTAACCCTTTTGAGGTTTTATGATCATTTTCTTTGTTATTTAGCCTACATTACAAGCCTTGGACTTGATTTTTGACTATTTTTTCCTATCCTAATTTTAATTGAGCATTTGGGATGTGTAAGGGTGAATTTTGTTTGTTGCATGAAGCGAGGATATTGTCTTGATTAAGTGTGAGGGTGATCATATTTATGATGGTTGGTATAAGTGAACTTTATAAAGTGGTTGAGTTAAAATTTTTGTGTGGAATTCTCATGTAGTTTAATCATTGATGGGGGTAGTTGTGCTAATGTTGCTTGTACTACTTTGGTTGAGAAGTTGGGACTAGTATGTGAAAAACACCTTAACCCTTATAGGTTACAATGGTTGAATGATATTGGGGAGATTAAGGTAAATAAGAGAATGAGAGTTGCCTTTTCAATTGGAAAGTATAGTGATAAGGTTTTGTGTGATGTAGTACCTATGCAAGCAGGGTATATTTTGTTGGATAGACCATGGCAATCCGAAAGGAGAACTATCCATGAAGATTTTAAGAATATGTATTCTTTAGAGCACAATGGAAAGAAAGTCACACTTGCACCCTTATTTCCAAAAGAGGTGTATCTTGAACAATTGAAACTATCCAAAGTTTCTCATGGGGATTTGGGAAGTGAGGCAAATAAAAGAATTGAGTGTAAAGAGGCTAAGAGTGAAAAGAATAAAATAAAGGCCCAATGGTGAGTGATTGCACTTGTAATAAAGAGGAAAGTGCAAAAGAGAAAAGTGAGAAGAGTGAAAAGAAAAAGAGTTTTTATGAAAAAGAGAGAGAAATCAAAAGTGCATTCTTAGGCAACAAAGCAATATTGTTGGTGAGGTTTTGAAAGGTTTTGTTTTGTGAAACTAACCATAACCCCGATTTGGCTAGTGTTTTTGTCTCTTTATTGCAGGATTTTGATGATGTTTTCCCGGAAGAGATGCCGACTGGATTGCCGCCATTAAGAGGTATTGAGCATCAAATAGATTTTGTGCCTAGAGCAAGCATTCCAAATCGACCAGCCTATCGTAGCAATCCCGAGGAAACGAAGGAGTTACAAAGTCAAGTGGAGGAGTTGCTAGCAAAGGGTCATGTTAGGGAGAGCATGAGTCCTTGTGTTGTACCGGTCTTATTGGTACCCAAGAAGGATGACACATGGAGGATGTGTGTTGATTGCCGAGCAGTGAATAAAATAACGGTAAAGTATCATTATCCCATTCCTAGGCTATATGACATTCTTGATGAATTGCATGGTGCTTGCTTATTTACTAAGATAGATTTAAAAAGTGGATACCATCAAATTCGGATGAAGCAGGGGGATGAGTGGAAAACTGCTTTTAAAACAAAATATGGTTTATATGAATGGATGGTTATGCCTTTTGGGTTAACTAATGCTCCTAGTACATTTATGCGATTAATGAACCATGTTTTAAGGGAATTTTTAGGGAAGTTTGTGGTTGTCTATTTTGATGATATTTTGATATATAGCAAAAGTTTAGATGACCATGTAATGCATGTTAGACAAGTGCTAGATATGCTTAGAAAAGAGAAATTATATGCTAACCTTAAAAAATGCACATTTTGTATGATAGGCTTGTTTTTCTTGGTTTTGTTGTGAGTGCACAGGGTGTTGAAGTAGATGAAGAGAAGATCAAGGCTATCAAGGAATGGCCTACACATAAGAACATGTCTGAGGTAAGAAGTTTTCATGGTTTAGTTGGCTTTTATAGAAGTTTTGTGAAGGACTTCTCTACCATAGATGTTCTTTTGAATGAGATTGTCAAAAAGGCAATAGGTTTTAAATGGGGTAAAGAGCAAGAACATGCGTTTCAAACTTTAAAAGATAAGTTATGTTTTGCTCCTATTCTTGTTTTACCTAATTTTGATAAGATGTTTTAGGTTGAATATGATGCTTCTGGGATTGGTATAGGTACTGTTTTGATGCAGGAAAAGCGTCTCATTGCATACTTTAGTGAGAAGCTAAATGGCTCAACTCAAGTGCTCGACGTATGACAAGGAGTTGTATGCGATGTTTCGTGCCTTAGAGGTGTGGCAACATTACTTGCTTCCAAAGGAGTTCGTGATTATCATCTCAAAAATCTCTAATGCATTTTTATTTTTTCATTTGTTGTATCCTATGTTTTTTTATATGTACTTTGATAGAGGACCATTTATTGTATTTTAGACATTGTGCTGGTGTCTTTTCAATGTACAAAAAAATAAGATTTTCTTTTTCATGATGGTTGGCTTTCTAATGGGTAATTTTCTCCAATCATGGAAAATTCCTTTCTCAACACAATAAATATAGGCCTAGCGAGAAGGTGTTGCTTACAATTGATGATGAGAAACCTCGCCACCACCTACTCACTTGGCCATACATATCCGTCTATATGTTAGCCATACATGTGGAAAACTGGCTAGCTCACATTTGATAATCAATGTAACATAAATTTATTAAATACAAAAAATACTTTGTAATCGGATATGATTCGTAATCATATGTGATGCGGAACCCCAAGTTTAAATAAACTGTAATCATAACACACAAGATGAATGAAACAAACCCTAGGTAAAAACCCGCACTATAGCACCTCTAGATAACAATTGTATCTAGCAACACTAATTAGAAGGCAATAATGAAATTGAAATTCGCCACAAAATAAAATACCTTTGATAAGAAGATCAATTCCTAATGCAACAAGTAGAAGAAGAACTATTCTCACTTGGAACATACAAGTCTTGTTGAAAACAAGAATAAATTCTATTTAATCAATAATCAAAGTTTTTTTTTTATAAGCTAGTAACATTCCCTTTATATAGAGATTAGGGTTAGGTTAAGAATCAATCTAGACCATAAAATAATTAGGATAGTAATCCTAAGGCTTAAAACTAACCCTAAATAAATATAATCCGAAAATAGCAATAATTACAAAACTACCATTATAATCCAGAAATAGCAATAATTACGAAACTGCCATTATAATCCGAAAATAATTAAATTACGAAACTGCCATTATAATCTGAAAATTGCTAAAATTACGAAACTGCCATTATAAGATCTTTATTTTTAAAACTACGTCGTTTCGTCTCCGCAACTCCTGAGCAGCATTACCACCTTCATTCATTGCTTGAACATCATGCTTAAATCGTCATTTTTTGCTCCAATGGTAGAATACGGCACTATGATGCCCACATCAATATGGTTCCTTGGAACTTAAATTTATCTTTTGACTATCCAAAATTTATTGTTATGTGTAGTTCATAAATTCAGTATAATACAAAGTAGCATTTTCTAATGTTATTATATAAATGTTAGTGAATTAAAATTAAGTCTGTTGAATGTATGATCGTTTCTCATTTTGTAACAAATGCAATTCAAAATTATTATTAAATTATGAACAATACAAAACATATAATTTGGACAAAAAAAGAATTTAAGATTCTAAAAAACTGTGATCCAGGATTACGTTGAAAAAAAAAATGTGGACACTTAACTCCACATCCACATCCCATAAAACAAATTATGATGAAAAAAAATTTCTTCTTTTTGGTACATTGAAAGGATACAATTGATCCCCTATTAACGTACCAGCAAAACAAAAATATTCAATAGTTGCAATAATAAAAAATGCATTAAATATATATTTTATTGGAGATTTTTACCAAAACAACTAGCTAGTAAAATAGATGGTAAGGAGTGTGGAATGGGACATTGTTAAAGTGCTCTCAATTTGAACCGTATAAATAAATAGAAAAAGGAATAACAGTAAATGATGTTGGCATAATGGCATCCACAAATTTAAACAAAACATTAGGCACACAATACGCAACACATTCATGATCATCAAAGCGTCGCATATAAGCGACACTTATTTAACATAAGCAACACTTGTTAGCGTGAAGTGTTGCAAAAGCTCATTCACTTTGCACACAATATGCGACACTTATTTTCTTCGCAACACATGATCAAACATAGGTGACAACTGTAAAGATAAAGTGTCGCATAAGCTTATTCACCTTGTACACACAATACGTGACACTTTTCCTATTTTGCTACACTTAATTTATACATATACAACACTTATAAACATGATGTGTCACGTAAGCTCAATTACATTGTATATACAATACATAACACTAGTTTTCTTTGCGACACATAATCCAACATACGCAATATTTGTAAGCATAATGTGTCATGTAATCTCTTTCACCTTGTACACACTTAAGCGATACTTCTATCATTCTGCGACACTTGATCTACAAATATGTGACACTTGTAAGCATTAAGTGTCGTGTAAGCTCAATCACTTTGTATATACAATAAGCGACGCTTGTCCACTTAGTGACACATATTCCAACATCCGAGATACTTGTAAGCATGAAGTGTCATGTAAGCTCAATCACTTTGTATGTAGAATACACGACACTTATTTGCTTTTCGGCACATAATCCAGCATACATGACATTTGTATGTATGATGTGTCACGTAATCTCATTTACCTTGTACACACACTTCGTGAAACTTCTATCATTTTTTGACACTTGATTTACACATACACGATACCTATAAGCAAGATGTGTTGTGTAGGCTTAATCACGTTGTATATATAGTACGCGACACTTGTTCACTTTGTGACACTTTATCTATCAATATGGGACATTCATAAATTTGAATTGTCACATAACGTTGTGGTGCGAACTTGGCACAAACATGAATACATGACATTGTAGAATAAAATATCACTATAGATTGAGTAAATTATTCTTTTATAATAAATCTGTTTGATTTAGCAACTCTAACTTATATAATTGTCGTCCAATTTTTGGCGCGGAGATATATAGGCGACAATATAGATTAAAGTGTCTCTACAACTTGCATCAACTTGGTTATTTTACTCTAAAATTTTTAATATGTGACACTTGTAAGTTCAAAGTGTTGCGTAATGTTTTGGCCTGAACTTTGAGCGAACATGAATACGCAACATTGTAGAATAAATTGTCGCAATAAGTTCAATCAAACTCAGTACGAACATAAATATGTGACTTTTACTTGTATTAGGGTCGTCTATCTTTACACGCAAACATGTACTAATGACACTTGTTGGAAAAAGTGTCGCGTATTGTGTATGGAAGTGTCGTCTTTTACTTTTAGCCAACACATAGGTTGTTAAATGTCGCCTAGTAGGTATGGCGTAAGTGAGTTTTTGATGTACTAGTACCTTGCATTTTCTTCTTTTTCATTTCCAGTGATCTTCGTGTTTCTCACACATTCACAGTTAGTCGTCCTTTTTGAGCTTTTGAACTTTCGTGCGTATCTTTTCCCTATTTTCTTTCTTCTCAGAAACTTCACATTTTTTACGAAGTCATCACCCAAATGGACAAGTCTTCCAACTCTTCTGAACATAGATACACCCAAATCTCCATAGATAGCTACCATGTAATTAAATCAATAGGATACTTGAGAAATGAATCTAAGGACAAAGATTCAGATGATTCTTTTGTAGAATCCAGACCTGAGGGACAAAAAGCCTCTGCTTATACTGTAGACAACTAGGCCTTTAAGAGATTTTAGAGTCAGAAGACAAGCCCTAGAATTACCCTTCTCTGAGGAATTCTACTGGTGAGGAAGAAAGCTCGGCTAGTTCCTTATGCGGCCCAAACATCTGATCTTCACGCTGTAGAAAAGAGGACGATAAAAAAGAGCCTTCCTACTACTCACCCAAAATCATATCCAATCAAGAATTGGCTTCTTTTGGGACAAATACCTCCTAGACAACTTCATCTTAGACTACTCGAACAAATATGAGTCGGCTACTTTATGTCTAGACATTTACACCTGCTTCTATGGAATCCCCATCAGGGTTGGACTCCAATCCCACCTTTTGTCGGAGACACCCTTTCTTACTTTGACCTAGCCTCGGCTAAATTGATGCCCAACACATGGCGCATACTACTCAGACTGAGAGTTATGTTCGAGGTTCAAAACATATTCTTCTCCACATCCATCCTTTTATACTTTTACTCCCTCCAAAAGAACTCAAACAAAAAGCATCTCAACATGTTAAATGCTTGGAAAAAGTGGAAACTCCTGCAAGACACAACCACCTGCAACAAACACTGGCAACATCGCTACTTCTTTGTCAAAGGTGAACAGAGGCAGAAAAATTCTAGCTCAAGTTCCATACCGATTAGAAATACCTGGAACCTTAACTTTGGTGAAGCTTTCAATCTGAAAAGGGAATTCACACACTCATCCAAACTATTTAACCTTTGTTATGTCTTTCAGATCACACCTTAATTAGATGCCTAGCACCCTAACCACGGAGAAAAAAGCTTCGGTATTATCTATTGGGAACATCCCAACAAGCAAGCTCAACATGAAGATGTTATTGTCCGAGGATAGTCTCATCGCTGCCAAGGTTCGTCCAAATCCAAATGACTTTGCAATAGGTATACCTTTACTTGTTCCTTCTACACCAATTAAAGTGTCTAAGCTTGATTGGCTTAGACGCTATATTTTCATCTCTTGTTGTTTGACTTTTGATGTTTGGTCTCATATTTGGCCTAATAGCCCACCTGATATGCTTCAAGCCATGGAAAACAAAAATTGACCGCTAGGAAAACGATCTCTAAGATCCAAAGAAAGGTTAAAGCCTTCATGAACAAAAAGCAGGCCCGAAAAAAAAAAGGAATTTTCTGAAAAGGATGCCACAGAAAACATGTGGTTCGGCTCCTATCTCGCCTTCATGCTCAGAGCAAATTGCCACTAGAACTTATTGGACAAGTTGCTAAACGAATCAACGAACCCCAGCGTCAGGCTATAGTACCATGTTAACGTAGGTTCTTTGAGGCTATTTGCAAACATCTTGAGCATCGTAGCCTCCCTATTTTCCTTGAGCATTCCAAATGGAACCATTAAATTATGGTACCGCAAAACGTGCTTACTCAGATCAGTACTTCCATCGAAGAGCTCTGAACTCGAGGCCACAAAGCAAAAGGTAAGATCCACGCCCACGATCTAACTAGTGAAAGGATTCTAAATCTAAGTGAAAAGTTTCTCATAGTTAGTGCTTAGTTTATCCCTCTGCCTCTTCAATTCCTCATGGACCATCCTTTTTAGATCTTCAATTGGCCTAACAACTTCCTTTTCCTCACAATCTTCTCTATGAGTTGATCTTTCAAGGGAAGTTAAGGCTCGCAATGATGCCTTATGTTCAACATTTTCTAACTTCCTATGGACATCCTTGCTCGCTTCAGGCTCCAAGCTTGTTGGTTGCCTAGAGTTAGAGTAAGTAGGGTTTGGCTCTGGCACTAAATCAGTTACCTTTCTCACATTTCTGGCTCCCCCGAAGGTTATGCCACGAGTGTCTTTGATGCGACATTTTGGTGCCCTACCATACACCAAAACTTCTAGGACCAAGATATTCAGCCTAGGAGACCTCTGGTCCTCAAATGGAAGACTCTCAAAAAGCTGTTTAATGATACTTTGGTTGAACTCTCTGCTATGTTCGATGAAGGAATTCATGTTATGCTACATATTTGTCCTGGCCATCACCATAGCTACCAATTGGTCATAACAAAAATTGAACCGTTACCAGTTAAACCTCTATAAAGTTTTTAGTTCTTTTTGAGTGTATTCACGTCTGAGAATACACAAAAACACTCCTAAATGACGCCCCAAACTATTGATGCATAAATCGCACCAACTGTCAATCGTGCACCCTTTTCACCATTGAAGAACCTATGAGCATGCAAGACAGAATACGCCCTCAAAAGGCCTTTGGGAGCGATGATGTGGCACCATCCAAAAACCCTTTGAAGGTCAAGTCAAAAGAGAAAAGCTGAACTTTCAGTGAAAAATAGAGAGTAAAAGAGGAAATAGACGTGAAGATTAATGTGCAATGTTTGGTTTTCCTTTATGGAAGCTTAAAGCCTTTACTTATAAGCTAAATTATGGTTTCAATAGGAATAAAATATAATAAAAAAGATATTATAAAGGTATGATGAAAATAAAATACTATTATTAGGATCCCCCAGTCAGATCCATTTTGTAACCACACAATACCAATCTGACTCGACCACAATTGAATATGAACTGTTATATAATTGAGATAGTTTAGATATATATTTCTTCTTCAATCAGATATGTATGGATGTGGTAAAATTATCCCACACGAAGACAAGCTCCAATGAAGAGAGGGTATAGAGAGAGCTTAAAAAATGTATAAAGGACTTATTAGGGATATAGAGAGAAAGATGAGATAAACAAAAGTCGCAAATATTTAGCGAGAACTCGAAGAATGTAGAGAGAGGATAGAAATTTGCAGGTTAAGAGAGAGTTCTTTGAGATTATAGAAAAAGAAATGAAAGTGCGTGTTTTAGAAATAGAAAAGCTTGAAGAAGAATAACTAATAGGGTGACAGTGGTCATGGGCTCTGCTTTATCACAAAAAGTCTTCTTCTTTTTTAAATTTTAATTGTTTAAAATAAAAATTAATCAAATATGTGACATTGGATGTTTATCCAGCGTTGCATATATAAAAAATATTTTATTAAATTTCTTAATAAAATGACACTTAAGTGATACTGGACAAATCTCCAATACCTCATATGTTATTTATTTATTTATTTTAAATAATTTTAAAATTTGGGCAAATTTCATACACACCACATCTTGTTTAGTATGATTCTAAGTCAACCCTCGTGGTTTTGTACATTTCAAAACCACCTTTACTATCAATGAAAATCTCTTAAAATTAATAACAAAATAGTAGATTGGTCATAAATGATGTGGCCCGGCAGTTGATGGACTGAATTGGCACTTTCCTCGAGACGTAGCAAAGCTTTTTCAACAAACTTCTTATGCTTCTTTCACCTTAGTTCCAAAATAAAACCTTTGCATAACCTGTGAGGAGAAAATTTTGGCTTAAAGGGTTCCTTCCATTCCAAATCAAGTGAGTGGGAAAAGTAAATGAAATTTAGTAATTGCACGAGCATACCAAATCAAGCCCAAACCCAAACTCAAAATCACAACTATCCTTTGGAAAAGAAAACTCAAGCCCCTTCATTTCATCTTGTATATTTACAAAATTTCTTTAAAATTATATTAGTTGTAGAGGCAACAAAATAAGAACAGAAGAATAGGAAATGGTTTCTCTACTTCCAACCCTAGAAAACCAAACTCAAAGCCCAAAACTTAAACCCAAACCTAAAATGCATATATAAACAACGAAACAAAAACCCTAAAAAACAAAAATCAAAGATGAAAACTCAAACCAGAACAAATAATTACAAACAAACTAATATTTAGTACATAACTACTAAAACAAAAATGACATGGGTGAGGTGATACCTGAGGAAGGAAAAAGAAAAACAATAGCTTGGAAGATTGAAGAGCAAAGAAGAAGAACATCAGTGAGGTGAGTTCTTAGGTCTGAGTGTGAAAGGAATGCCCTAGCCTAGGTCTCACTCTCAGGTGAAGTGAGTCTTGCTATCTTAGTCTAAATCTAAAAGAATGAAAGCACAGCCTTTCCTTTTAAGTTTTAAGTTTTAAAATATTTATACTTATCATATTTTCCATCCTTTTAAAATATATATATATTTTTTATAATTTAATTAGGTCGGTGTGGTTCAGTTTCATTGGAGTTTTACACTAGGAAACGAACTGAATTGATTGTTAGTTTTTAAAAATCAAAACTGATCCAATCGAATTACACTAAAACAAATTATCCAAACAAATTGGATTTGATTAGATTGGTCAATGTCATCGATAGGTCAATTTTTTAAAAAACTTGATTCTTCTTCTTTCTTTTTCTCATTTTTTTCTCTTATATTTCTTCCGTCTTCATACTTTTTCTATGCGTCCCTCTTCTTGGATTTCTTCTTTGTTTTCAAATGGTAACCTAGTCAACTAAACTAATATAGATAGTCCTTAAACTACACAAATTAGTGTCATTTTGTAATTATGATTAGAATAAGGATGATAATTAAGCATATGTGATCTTAATGTGGATAGATGGTTAACTCTTCCATTAGGCTAAAATCCAATTAAATCAACATGATTCATGTAGATTTCAAGTTGAGATCGCCATTAGGCCTAGAACCCTTTCACTGACTTTCTCAAATAACGCTAGAGTTCATGAATCATCTCGTGACAAAGTTGGCATTTGCATGGCATGGAAAATTGATCATCCCACTATAAATGTGGCATGGCACACCAAACTTGGTCGTCTCATGGCCAATTTAGTGTGTCACGAATAACTTGGACATGGTTGTCCCATGTCAAACAAGATCTTGTTTGTCCCATGCCAAATTTGGTTGTGGTTATTCCAAACATAGTTGCGGTTGTACATCCTGCACCAAACTTGGTCGTCTCATGGCCAATTTAGTGTGTCACGAATAACTTGGACATGGTTGTCCCATGTCAAACAAGATCTTGTTTGTCCCATGCCAAATTTGGTTGTGGTTATTCCAAACATAGTTGCGGTTGTACATCCTGCACCAAACTTGGTCATCTCATGGCAAGTTTGCATGTTTTGTAACAAGATGATGACTCTCCAGTAAAAGGAGTTATCTATGTGCCAAATTTAAGCAACATTGAGCCAAACTAAGACATTTCATCCTACGGCGAACTTGATCATCCTGTGCAAATAAAAATAATAATAATATGGACCAAGATCTTGAAGGTTTGATTTTATGAAAATATCAAAAAATAAATTGCAAAATAAAGTAATAAATGCATCGATTGAAAGAGTAATATTTATTAAATATTGGTATTGGAAATTCCTAGAAGGGGCTAAGAGAGCTTAAGGCCTTTGAAATCAATAGGGCTCAAACAACCACATCCTGCGAGGCTTGAAGTGAAAAGTGAGCCTTCCCAAGTCATAGGATTGACTCACCCTTCAAGAATCGTTGGCCTATCCAGATAAAGGCTCAAGCAGAAGAGAGACTGGGGACAAAAGGTCATGTGATCATGAGACAAAATGTCATTGTGGGCATCGCATTAGGACATTTATGCCCCCTCTTTTGTCTTTTCAAGTGCCACATGTCGCCATCTTGAAAGGTAAGGGTTAAGTCCCATAAATCCTAGCTATTGAGGTAAGTTATAAAAAAAATGGTAAGTAGGTGAGAAGGATATTTGGCCACATTGGGATCTGCGTTGATCTCTCTCTTTTCTATCCTTTTTTTTCCTCTAACCAAGGGTTTTCACTCTTTCTAGCGGGTTTTTTTCCTCCCTTTTACTTGATAGGCAATAACCATCTTTTTTCTTGGTCATCTTTTCTACACATATTTCACCAATTTTCCACCATTGTTGAACATCTTGAGCTCGGTAAAGGGTGAGATGAAACAATTTTTTTTTACCATGGCTGACTTAGGCATCGGAGAGGGATCGTCAGTGACTCCATCAGTGCTTCTCTAACTGTCTATCTTGTCTTGCAGATTCCAGCAAGATTGATTGACCGGCGAGAAACCAGAAGCTACACGTGGATACCGAAGAAAGCTGGTCCAGAAACAAACCGCAACAATTATTATATATAACATAGATGACAAAATTATTTTTAATAGTAACATAATACGCATTAAAAAATAAAACATTAAAATTTATTAAGAAAATCAATTAATAATGCATAACATATAATCATAAAATAATTTTTACTATTTGGTACCATTGGTGATCACTTAGAAGTAGAATCCATATTAATTTGGTAAATATTATTTGGTTGCATTAATGTTAAAAAAAAATTAAATCTAATATGGAAAAGTAAATTTTTGACCATAGAAATTAAATTGCCATGTCATTAACACATTGGACGGACTAGTGATGGGTTATTATGATGGATTTCAGCATTTTTTCTAATGGGTTATAAATGGTCTTAAAATTTTTATATTTTTAACCTACCAAAGTTATAAACATAAGTGCACAATTATATAATTAAAAATTTAGAAATTCATTTAGTGTATACTTATATTTTGTTTATTTGTTAAGTATGGTGTCATTTGTTAACGCAATTGTTGTTGTTAATATTTAGTTTTTGTTTTCGCATCGTTTAAAAGCAAAACTAGAAATACATTTTTACCAGTCCTATTAAAAAAAGAAAAAAGGAATAGAAATAGAAATGCATTTTGTAACAAGTTAGGGACTTCTGCACTGTTACCAAAAAGGGAGTTGGCCATCTACTAGTTAAAGGATTTGGTTGAGCATAGGAATGAGTTTCTGGTTTTCTGTTTTAATCAAATTTGACATTGCCTGAACATCACCAAGACCTAGATTGGCCGAACAAAATTGATAATCAAGTCGGCCTGAATGGTGCTGAAATCCAAGATCATTGAAAATCGTCCAAACTAGACCAAGAACTGTGATCCCCTAAACAACAACATAACTCGAAATTGTCGAAATGATAATGGGTCCAAGATCGCTCGAATGGCACCAGGACCCATATTTGCCTAATACCAATTGAGAATAATAATGGGTCCAAAATCGCTCAAATGGCACCAAGACCCATAATTGCCTAATACCAATCAAGATCTAAAATTGCCTTAACATTATGAAGACCTATGATAGCATGAATGGGACCTGCACACAGGATTGCTAGTGTATGACCAGAACCAAGAATCCCCCAAACAACACCAATCCCAAGACTACTTCGATGATACAAAGTCTCGAATTTTGGTTTTTTTAGTAATCTAGGTACTAATGCTATTTGGACAATCACAAATCTCACTTATGTTCGGGTGATCCTGGATCAAGGTCTAGGTTTAAGGCTAAGGTTTGATGTTCGTCATTTTTGAATATGGATTAGTATAAATTTCATTTGTAACACTTTCAAAGAAATAAAAACATTAAGAAAAAAAAAATTCTTACCCAAAACATAAATGGTTCTTTCAAAATAAATTAAATAAATAAACAAAACTAAAATCAAAAATCAAAAATAAAAATGAAAAATAAATGCACAACCAAAAGACACTTATATTTAGCATTTTTTAAAGATAATAATAATTGTATTTATAATTATTTATAAAATTTTACTAACTATAATTTTACATATATTCTATTTTAAATCAATATATTTTATTAAAGAAACTGACATGGTTACACCCCGTACTATGTCAGAGCTTGTACATTGCACTTTAAATATTTTTTTTATGGTATTTTACATCCTGAACTTGATTAAACATTGCACCATTGGGCTGTTTTGCAGTTATTGTCCATTCCATTAACATATTGAACACATGCACAAGACGTGAGCGTTAAACATGGGCATTTTATGTATTTTTCTCCCTACCTTTTCTTTTTCTTCTTCTTCTTCTTCTTCTTCTTCTTTTCCCTTCATTTTGGAATTTTTTTTCAATTTTAATAAAACCTAGAAAACCCTTGTCCTATTCTTCTTCAAAATGGTCATGTAGACCTTCAGATTAAGTGTTGTTTGTTTTGGTTTTCATCAGCATTTGTCTTGTTTCGCTGTAGTTTTGTCTTAGATCTAAATTGTTTCTCGGAGGCGAGATTGACGTCGAAAAAAAGTCTATCCCATTCACTAAAGTGATGGTGATGGATTTGTTGAGATGGAGAAAATGAATTATAAGATGAGGATTGAGAATTGGATGGAGTATCAGAGGAAAAAGAGGATTTACGATCTGGGTTCTTTGCTTCTGTTCTTGCTGGTTTTTGTAGGAAACGTGGAAGCCATAGATCACCAACTTTCCAAGCTTTTTCACTTGGGATTCTCTTAGAGCCCAAAGAAAAAAGAAATAAAAAAATTCCACATTGAAGAAAAAAGAAGATAAAAAAAAACAATGGGTTTTTGAAACATCGATTTTAGGTTTCCCTTCCACGGTTCACGGTACCGAATTTCTATTCTGCAGTATATGGGCTTCGAAAGGACCTCAAAAAAGCTCTCTCTCACTTTCCCTTCCACGATTCGCAATACCAGATTCTGAATTTTGATTCCAAGTGAGGGTTGAATTTTGAAGATGAAAATGTGGAGAAATTTTTGGAAGACAACACAAACGTTTCAATTTCTTCATCCATGTCATTGAGGTCGTCGTTGCTGAAAAATCCACTTTTAGCTGAATATGTGCTAATTTGGAGATGACATGTCATTTTCTTTTTCTTGACTCGCCCTTTTTTTTTTTTCCTCCACCTATGGTGGTGGTGGCAAGATGTAATCATCTTTGTTAGAATTGTTCCAATGGAAAAAAGAAACCAATTGCCCTTGTCTAAGCATCACATGCACTTCACATGATTGATTCTGTTTGGTTTGTAGACAGAAGCATAATGCAAGATTTATACAAGTTCATAGTGCAAAATGCAAAAAAAAAAAAATTGTTTAGTGTGCAATATGCAAGACCCGATATAGTACAGCAACCATGCCAATTTCCCATTTTATTATTAGTATTGATGCATGCTTCAAAATGTTTACCAAAAATATAATTCTAGAGTGACTAAATTTATTAACCAAACTTTTAAAAAAATAAGTCCATAAAATTTCTTCTAAAAATTAAGTCCATAAAAAAATCTTTTAATATTCCTTTTTCCTCTTTATTTTAAAATAAGTATTAGAATAACAAAACAAAGAAGGAAAGGATGCGGAAGTGTTTACATAAAAGGAAAGGTTGGATTACAATTAAAAAGAAAGGAAAGGAAAGGAAAGGAAAAGTCTAACGACTAAGGAAAAGGAAAACAAAGACTTCAAACTACCTAATGACCGAATGCCTAACACTTTGGCTTTGGTTTCCTTAAATAGAAAAAAGAAAAACTGTTACAACCACTTTAATTTAATGATGAACAGTGAAAATAAACAGTAGCTGCTACAGTATATATGAACAGTGCCGAGCTACAGTACCACATAGTGTTTGCTACAGTGTTGCACAGTAATCTTGAACAGTATTTGCACAAATTTCTGCCGACAAACCTTAATATATTATGATCCGTCTGATCAAAGCTCCATCATATTTTCGATATTGTAGGTCATATTTGAATCTTCAGTTAAGGAATTATCTTCAAAGTTTTGGATTGCTTCCATCCCTAAGAGATCTTCCTCAAGCATATTTTGCACATCAATTATATGATTCATGGGTAAATCCAAAGTTAGATCCAAATTTGATATTTGTCTAACTAATTCAGCACCGTCATATTCAGGACCATACTCTTTTTCTCCTTTTAAATATGTAATAAAAATTCTTCTACCATCCGTTACTCGGGTGCAGACATCAAGGCTTGAAACTGGTTTGAATTTCGAAGCTTCAATATTTAATTCGTACAAAGTCTTAATATAATAGTCTGAAAAATTATATGACTCAATAGCGTTGTTTACTCTTGTTGAGCCAATTCCTCTTAAATCATCTGCTTCAAAATTTACTTCTCTCACTTCTCTGAGAAACCAGATTTGATATGGTTGATAGAACATTTCTCGTTCTCAAAAACCAATATTACTGGAAATTTCAACAGTAATTTTTGATTTTTAATATAGTTATATAACATACTCTTAATAAACATTGGTAACTTTGCTAGTTCTTCCCAGTCTAAATTTTGAAAAGTAATTTGACCTACCAAACCCCATTCAATATATTTAACACTCCAGAGTTCGTGGTTTATAAGAAATTACATTTTTAAATTATCTAAATTGAAGAAAAATAAGTATTACCCTTATATTTTTTAAACCATAATGGTATTTGATAAAGTTGCTCTTTAACAATACCTTAATTGATTAATTTTAAAGAAAAAATCTGGACCAAGTTCTTTGGCTTTTTCAAATAAAAAACATCTTTTAATTTTATTATAATTAGAATCATGAGTAGATAACTCTATAGATTCATATAAATGTATTAATTTTTCTAGTACGGTAATATTGACATCCATCTTTGGAGCTAAAAATTTAATGGAGTCTAATACAGTTATGCAAATCTTTTTCTTTTTGTTGTTTTTCTAACAACAAATCTGTAAATTTTCCCATACTTTTTCTAAATTGACTTTGCTTGTCTAGTAAATGTGCTTTCCAGATTTCATTTAAATAATCATAAATATCTTTAGATAAACTTGGATTATAGAAATCAGAAACTTGTTTAGCTTATAATTTTTTTTTGTTTCAGAAAATTTTCTACTTCGTTGGCAATTTGAGAATAAGATGTTGGGACAGGTGTGCATGAATTATGGCCAAAATACGAAGATGGAACAGGAAAAAATTGAAGTTGATTTAACTGGTTTGGATAAAGCAAGTGAAGTTGATATGATGGAATCATTCCTGTTCTAGGAGGACATGTTGTAGGGCGACTAGGCATTCTCATATTTAGTCTAAATGATGAGGATGAACCGGATGCTTGGTTTGTTGGAAATCATACATGTTCTAGGTTGATTTGTTGATTTAGGTACAAAGGATTGTTTATCCTTTTTACCTTTACCTTTGTTGACAGTAATTTAGTCTTGATTAGTCATCAGGCCTGCTTAGAAAATCAACAATAAAATTATTAGTACCTTTAATATATTTAATATCGAAAAAATATTGTTTAATATAATTAAACCATCTAATCCTTCTTGGATTATCTTCTTGTTTTCTTGATTTTAAAAAATCTTTAACAAATTTATTATCTGTTCGTATCTCAAATTTTTCTGGTGCTAGAAAAATATGAAATCTTTTAATACCATTTTTTATGGCTAAAAATTCTTTTTCAAATGTAATATAATTCAGTTCATTTGGTTTAAATTTACTTGAATTATAACCACATATTTGCTCACCTAATTCAGTTTTAGCTTTTAAAACTGCTCCCATCACTCATTACTAGCGTCAGTTTCTAATATTAATAATTCTCCTTGTTTAGGAAAATAAACTGAAAGAATATCTTTTAATTCAGTTTTTATTTGTCTAATAATTTCTGAATCATTTTCTGACCAAATAAATTATTATCTTTTTTCAATTTTTCAAATAATAATCTTTCTTCTTTAGAAAGATCTTTAATGGATTGTCTACCATAATTTAAAATTCCTAAGAATTTTTGTAAATGTTTTCTGTCTTCCAGTTTTTCCAGAAAATTTTTAATTTTTGCAATTATATGATCTTGCAATTTATACCTGATATAGTTAGTAATCCAGTGTTTGCTACAGTGTTGACAGTAATCCAGTCTTGATTACTCATCAGGCCTGCTTAGAAAATCAGCAATAAAATTATTAGTACCTTTAATATATTTAATATCGAAAAAATATTGTTTAATGTAATTAAACCATCTAATCCTTCTTGGATTATCTTCTTGTTTTTTTTATTTTAAAAAATCTTTAACAGATTTATTATCAGTTCGTATCTCAAATTTTTCTGGTACTAGAAAAATATGAAATCTTTTAATACCATTTTTTATAGCTAAAAGTTCTTTTTCAAATGTAATATAATTCAGTTCATTTGGTTTAAATTTACCTGAATTATAACCACATATTTGCTCACCTAATTCAGTTTTAGCTTTTAAAACTGCTCCCCAACACTCATTACTAGCGTCAGTTTCTAATATTAATAATTCTCCTTGTTTAGGAAAATAAGCTGAAGGAATATCTTTTAATTTAGGTTTTTTTTTTTGTCTAATAATTTCTGAATCATTTTCTGTCCAAATAAATTTATTATCTTTTTTCAATTTTTCAAATAATAATCTTTCTTTTTTAGAAAGATCTTTAATGAATTGTCTACCATAATTTAAAATTCCTAATAATTTTTGTAAATGTTATCTGTCTTCTAGTTTCTCAGTAAAATCTTTAATTTTTGCAATTATAGGATCTTGCAATTTAATACCTGATTTAGTTAGTTTTAAACCTAAAAATTCTATTTCTTATTTCTCTACCTCTATTTTCTTAAAGCTGAGAATAATTCCATTATTAACTAATTCATTGCAAATCTTTTCTAGATGTTGCTTATGTTGTTTTTTAATTTCACTAAAAACTAAAATATCATCAATATATACAACACAAAAATCTTTATATTTTCCAAAAATAGAGTACATCCATCGTTGGAAAATCTGTGGTGCAGTGCATAAACCAAATGGCATGACTGTCCATTGGTAGTGACTGTAAAGAACACTAAAAGCAGTCAAGAGCTTTGACTCTTCTGTTAATTTAATTTGTCAGTATCCTAACTTACAATCAAATTTACTAAAAATTTTAGCTTGTCGAGTTTGATTAATTAAAACATCTTTTCTAGGAATAAAATAACCATCAAACTCTAAATTTTCCTTTAACATTTTATAATTTATTACCATCCTAGGTTTACCTCATTTATTTTTAGAATGATTTCTTACCATAAAAGCGGAACTAGAATGTGGACTATTAGTTTTCTCTATTAATCTTTTTTTAATAATTCAGTTATTTGAATATTAAATTCGTCTATATCTTCTCTAGTATAGACCATTGGTTTAACTCTAATTATTCTATTAGAATTTATTAATTTTAAATTATAATATCTAGGATTTTTACTCCATAATTTCATAAGATCATCACTAAAATTTTGTTCTAAAATTATATGTCCAATGATTAATATCTAATTGATTTATATTTTCAGATTATTCTATCTGAAATGATGGTATACATTTATAAAAATGTTTATCTAAAATATTTGTACTAATTGTTCTATTAGTATCTGTAAAACTAATCTCTTTCTAAAAAATAGTCAAATGATAATATTTTTTAAGAAAATTATTTCATAATATAAAATCTCCATGCATAACCGAAAAACATATTATCTTCCTTAAATATTCCAGGAAAAATAGAAATTTGAATATTTTTATTAATTTTTTATTTTCCTAAATTTTTATATTTTAATTTAGATATTTCTAAATTAACAAATCTATTTTCTATAGACATATTATCTTCTTCTATTTGTATTTCTGATTCTAAATTATTATTATTCTTAAAATACAAATTATTTCCAGAGGCCATAATTTGTAGTGGTTTAACTTTCTTTTCTTCCTGAGAATCAGTAATATTATTAATTTACCAATCATTAGGAATTTCTAAATCTTTCCAATTTAGTAATCTTGGCTGTATTGCTTCATCAAATCCTCGTGGCTCAAAGACTTCTACTATTTGGGAATTTATTTCTCTAATAGATGTTTGTGGCAAATTAGTCAATTCATGAATAGATCGCCATTGTATAGATAATTCAAAGCTATCTTCTTTCATTCTTATATTTCTTGTTTGAATTTTTAATCTAATTGTATAATGTATATTAGGATCATTAATAGAAATAAAAAAGTTTGGTTTTACTTTAAACCATACTATACCTGATACTAAATTAGACTGAATACCTCCTATGAGTGCCTTAATAGGATCACTGAAACGCTTATCTAGCATAACAACTAAAATAGGTGCATCAATTCCTTGTCAAAATAATGCCTTTATTTTGATATGTATTAAACCAATATGTATATACCTTAATTGAGGGTATTTTATTTTTAATATTTTTATTTTATTCTTATAGAAAATAAGAATATCTACTAGACCATTTTCAGATGCTCTAGCAGTGGTATTTCCACTAAATTGTTCAAAATGTCGTGTTAACCAAAAATTAAATTTAGATCATTTATAAATTTCAGTTTTTTGAACTTTAGTTAGTTGCTCTAACTTTTTATCATCAATCTGAAATTCTTCGCCTAGAATATTAGATAATTTTGTTACAGCTTTTTCCTCTTCTGGAATTTCTTGAAAATTAAAAGATACTGTGTTCTCAGTATTTAACATAAAAATATAATCATTCATAGATTCGTCTGAATTGGACACGTCATCAGAACTTTCTATTTCATATAATATTTCTTCTTGATCAGAGATTTCTTCTCCAAAATATATTTCTAATTTATTTTCTTCTAAATATTTTATCATTTTCTTCTGTTGCTTACCTTTTTTAGGGCAATCAGGAGTTATATGACCTTTTTCATTACATATATAGCAAGTACATTGACTAAATTTTTTTTTATTTTTATGTTTTGGGCTATTTGCATCGCTCTCCTCTAACCTTTTAAGTTTGTTACACCTTTAAAATTGGTGCAATATACCCTTATAACAGTGAAACATTTCTAGTGCCCCATTATGTTCCTCCACATTTATTTTTGCCATTTAAAACACCATGTGTCATACATGTGAGTTTCCATCAATTGAAACAAGGGTATGCTAGTACTTTCCACTCCATCTCTCACCATTCAAATTCGAACCTCACCCATAATTGTCATATTCTTTGCAGATCTCTCTCTCTCTCTCTCTGCTTTACTTTTTCTATCCTTATAGCTTTCGTCTCCGGTTACAAGGTAATTATCTTTCTCTCTCTCCCTCCCTCCCCCTCTCCTTCAAGCCCTAACCTAACATTTGAATCTCTCACTGAATTTTTCAACTTTTAGATCTTGTCTTTTTGTTTTTCATTTCTTTCTAAATTCCATTTGGATCTACGAGTTCTTGCCTTTATTTTTTTCTTCTTTCATGTTGTTGGATTTGATTGTTTGGTTTGTTTTTCCTTCAAACTACATGGGATTTATTCAATTATCGTTTAGGTTAATGTTATTCAGCTAAGGAACATAATATGCATTTTATGTTGTATGTAATCTACTAAAATAGAAGGAAATGATATTACGGGCTGCTGTTTTAGGGTTGCATCTTAGTTGGATTTTTGGTTTTGCTTATGTTACTTTATGGATTTGGTCTGCCCATCAATGGTAAAGGAGATAGGGAGAGTGCAAGCAAGAGAGAGATGAAATAGAAAGGACTATCATACTCTTGTTTCAGTTAAAGTGGAAAGACCATCATACCATTGTTTCAACTGATGGAAACACACATGCAGTGCAGGATACATGACGCGTTCAAAAGGCAAAAATATATAGGAGAAGAAGTGAAACGAGGTACCTAAGCAACATTTCACCATTATATAGGGGCTGGCACCAATTTTAAAGTTTACAGGGCAACTTAAAACAACCCCCAAAAGGTTAGGGGGCCGATCCAATTGAGCTGGATTTCTTTCCCCTAATAGCATTGGGCATTGCCGCTGCTAGTTGTGGAAGAAACCATTGACACCCTACCACAAGAATCTGCAAACTCACAATGGACCTCCAGCAAGGTCGCCACGGGTTGACTTGCTTTCCTCCTTTTTTTGTTTTTGTTTTTTCCTTCCTTTTTTAAAACTTAGTGTTCCTTCCAATACACCCGACAACCACCAACATGGAATGGACTTGAGGTGTCCTGCCTCTATTAGACCTCCTATTGCTAACGACAATTGGGTGTTATTGCAAACACAAAAAACATTAAAACAGCCAAATACATTTTTAATTTTAGAAAATAATAATAATAGCAGTAGCAGCAGCTGTAGTAGTAGTAGTAGAAAACTACATCTAAGGTACCTGAACTATATCGAATGTTACACTTAGGTACCTGAATTATTTTTTGTTGCTATCAAATACTTGAGCTCACATTTTTCAACACCATTAATACTTTTCGTCATTTTCGTCCACTTTTGTCTGTTAAAATCACATGCGAACCACGTGTAGAGGAATCACAGTGGCAAAACGTGTTATTTCCTCTCTCTGTTCTTTCCTATTCTTCTCTTCTTTAAATGTTGCCGATTAGAATGCAAAAAATTAAGGAAAAAAATCTCTTTCTTCTTCTTCTTCCAATTCTACATCACCACCACCTCTCGTCTCAATGCCTCGTCGCACTGAAGAAAACATCAAAGATAAAGCCTGCCGCCACAAAACCACCAACACACACCAATTCTCCACCTAGCCGCTTTTTGATTCCTGCGTTGGGAAGACCGTGTGCCTTCCTCTCTTTCTAATGCAATTTCATTAAGGAATTGATTCAGTTCCACTTATTTTCCCTTTCAGGAAAAAAATAGTAGCACAAAAAAACAAAAATTGTAAATATTCAAAATTTCCCCTTTCTCAGCAACCAAACAGAAACATAAAAAAAATAAAAAATAAAACCCAGAAAAAAAAATGATTGAAAGGAAAATAGGAGTATTTGTTCTTCCACCAGCTCCTGTAACAAGGACAGTGCTTTGAGGGGTACTTGTTTTGGCTTTGTTTTATTGGTTTATTTATACAATTTTTTGCACCAATCCTTTTATATTATTTTATAAATTTTTAAAAACACCATCTTCTTCTAGATAGAAGAACAGAGAGAGGAAATGACGCATTTTGCCCCTGTATTCCCTCTACACGTGGTCTGCACGTGATTTTAACAGACAAAAATAGATGGAAATGACAAAAAGTATTAACGGTGTTGAAAAATGTGAGTTCAGGCATCTAATTGCAACAAAAAATAATTTATGTATCTAAGTGTAACATCTGATATAGTTCAGGTACTTTAGGTGTAATTTTCTCTAATAATAACTATCATTGATGCATGAGCATCGATGACTAGCAAATATTTACTGCAACTCCAGCAACATATTGCCATCGGTCCTCGATTGACAGCGACTCTGATAAATGAATAAAGGAGAGAAGTTTTTTTAAATAGAAATAAAAATTTGGAAAAGAAGATTAAAAGGCTTATGGTAGAGGAAGAATTTTGAAAAATAGAGATGATAAAGTCCTTCAATTGATGGAATCACACATGTCGGATACATGATGCGTTCAAACGACAAAATAGATAGAAGCGAAATGGGGTATGGGGTACATACGCAACATTTCTAGTATATGGGAGCTAGCACCAAGTTTTTAGTTTATGGGGCAACTTAAAACAACCCCAAAAGGTCGGGAGCCGATGCAATTAAGCCGGATTTCTTTCCTCTAATCACATCGGGCATTGCAGCTACTAGCTGTGGAAGAAACCATTGACATCCTGCCTCAAAAATCTGCAAACTCAAAATGGACCTGCCACAGGTTGACTTGCTTTCCTTTTCTTCTTTTTTTTTTTGTTTTTTTTTTCTCTTTTTTAAAACTTAGTGCTCTTTCCAATACACCTAACAACCACCAACATGGAATGGACTTCAGGTTTCCTACCGCTATTAGACCTCCGATTCAGGTTTCCTGCCGCTATTAGATCTCTTATTGCTAACGACAATCGGGTGTTATTGCAAACTGATGAAACATTAAAACAGCCAAATACATTTTTAATTTTAGAAAATAATAATAATAATAATAATAATAATAATAATAATAATAATAATAATAATAGCCACCATTGATGCATGAACAACGATGGCTACCGAATATTTATTGCGATCCGGCAACATACTGCCATCAGTCCTCCATTGACTGTGGCTCTGATAAATGAATAAAGGAGCGAAGTATTTTTAAGGAAAATAAAATAAAATTTGGAAAAGATGAAAAGGCTTATGGTAGAGGAAGAATTTTGAAAAATAGAGATGATAAAGTCCTTTTGGTGTTGCAAGCAAACCCTCTCCTTTATGGTGCCATGAAAAAGAAATCCTTCGACCCATATGCATTAACCCTAACAACTTATTAGCCTTATAGCTCAATAATCCAACAACTAATTGAACCTACAATGCCCAAGTCGTCTTCCATAATTCAACATCTGCAAAAGCTTCTCATGTTGTGCAATGTCGAATTTTTCTGTTATCTCCAAAATATTTTCAATTATTCATAAATGTCAGTCGAAATCGACATCTTTACTCTCATTAAGGGCAGCAATAATAGTTGAAAATTTCGACAGTACGCCATCGACACTGAACAATGGAGAATGATATTCGTTCAACTCATCAATGTCGGATCTCCATTACTTCCAACAAATAGCCAATAATATCGACCATATCAATTATATATTTGCTCCATCTCGCGACAAGCTCGCAAGTCCCACCAACAAATGTGTTGTTTGCACCAAGATTAGGTACACTTTACATACCATCCAAATTAGGAGTGTCTCCAAACTTTGTCCATCTCGAAGGGGGAAAAAAAACCCTAAGGTCGTTGCCAGATTTACTCGCATAATTGGTTAAATTTTATTTGGCCAAAAAATTATAGCTCAAACACAAAACGCTACAAATATAATTGATCTAAGGAATTTGCTTGTATAGAAACTATCCAACTTGAGCTATAACCATGCATAGAACCTCTTCCAAAGTGACCGGTTTTTTATTACGTACTTGATCCAAACGGTTGTCTTTCTCATCATCAAATGACTTTGATGGCAAAGCCCCCTTGTCCTTCAAGGTCTTCAGCAATCTCAATTTAAAATTTTTCCACCAATGATTAGAAGAACTGAAAAAATAATTAGTTCACAACCAAAAAACCTTGGAGCCAAGTGCTCAAATAAGTTCTCAAGACCAAATGATTTCAAATTTTACGACAAAAAACCTATAGCTAGATAAAGTAAATATAAAATAACAGCAAACAACATGCAATACCAAAACAATATGTGATTCACTCAAAGGTTTGGATATCCACAGGCAAAAAGGGCAAAAAACTTTCATTGTAAACCAATGTATTACGAACCATAGTGATATCATATAGGTCAAAGTAGACTCTACATTGGGACTTGCAACATACCTTGATCATTCTTTAGCTGACCTTCACATATTACATCTTGTTCAAGCTCAACAACTTCCATCTCGACTCCAAGAAGGAAAGATTGTATCCTTTGAAAAACACATCTCATGCATGCCCATGCAAACCACCAGCCCTAGCTCAAGCTTTGCTGATCATGTAACTTATAATTGTCACTATAAGATAAGAAACACAGTTCCAAGTAGCGAATGAGATTAACATAAGATAAGTGTATCAATTGCGAAGCCAAATTCTAAGAAAAATCATTATTGACAACAAGTCCAAAGATCATACATTATAGAACTGTTATTTATTTGTCAAATATAGATGGGCTAAGAAATTCATAACAATATTCAACATTAAAACACTAGAAAAAGATAAAAAGCTCTTTGTTATAAGTGGAAAAAGTAGAAGTCCTGCTCCTATTAAGATAGAAGTTGGAAGGGGAATGAACGGTATGAAAAACTAAGGTTCCACAAACTACTAAGTCTTTAATTTCCTTCTTTGATCAGTCATCGTCCCCTATGGCAAGTTGGCTATTCAAAAACAAGTTTTGGTCTTCACAAAAAAAATTCAGTGTCTATTTACCAATATATGTATATCTCCAAACTAGCCACAATTTTGTATCCAGATTCACCAAACCTAGAGCATCACAATTTTCCTAAATTAAGTGTATGAATTCAACAAAATTTAGCATAATGTCATTTGGCAAATTTCAATATGTACACTTTGCCAAAACTTGGTGTATCCAAAATCGGCACTAGATAGCTCAATATGCCAGGCCGAATCTACTCATCTAACTTTCCATCCCAAGTCTATCCTTCCCAATTTATTGCAATGTAGGACAAAATCTCAATTTCCTAACATAATCTAATGGTGGAGCACTTGGTCTGTTTTTCCAAGGATGGAAACATTGATATTGAAGACCGTTTCAGAAACAGAGACCACCAATCAACTCTTTATCTAATTTTGAGTCCACTAGTACCCAACTCAATATGTTTCATGACTGACACCATGGAAAAGGTGCCAATGTGCACTACCAATAGGGTTCCACTAGGATCCTATTAGACATTTGGGATTTTATTTTCCATTGCAACAAATTGGAAATAGAAGGTATCGATTGATTTAAAAGTTTTAGAAGGCCATAATCAAAATCTGACAAAACTAGAAAACAGTGAATGTATTAAAACCTAAGATTTGTATAACCTAAGGCGGTTCACCTGTTATATGGGTCCAATTGCCCAAATAATTATTTGGGGCTGAGCACATTTTGTCAGGAAGAAACTTTGTGCTGTTTTTCAAGGAAGCAGTCGCTTAAAAAATACTGAACAGAGATCAAGTAAACAAGGAAAATAATATTGTAACCTATAGTTCAATTTCTATTCTTGGTAGGAATGGGAAGTTATATAACTTAACAATTGCTCAACTTCTTTTCTCAACAAGTCCCAACTTCAGAATATATGCAAGGGAGAAGATTATCCCATGTACAACTCAGTTAAAGTTTGCAGATACCAAGACAAATAGAATTTGGCAGAACTGCTCGTCAATAAAACCACTCCTAAATCTATGCAAGTCAGTACAAAATCCATTCCATGGGAATTTCCTCAATTAAAAAGCAGCAACCAGCTAATTACCAGAAAATTTATCTCTAATACCATTAGCAGTACTTTGAAATAATCACTCAAAAAACTCAGTTACTGCTTACAGAGAAGGGCATTAGGTCAAGCTATATGAAACATGGAAAGTCATTATCTATATTATCTCTATCAGTTGAAAGCTGCTATTGATTTTTCGGTGGAAAAAATATATTCTAGCTACCAAAGCAATATCCCAGGTAAATCTTCTATCCTCAAGGAAAGCTCCTGCTCCAATTAATTGAGTCAATGCTGCTCAATTTCAAATACAATAATCCTTCACTGTTTTTGTCCATGAAACAATTTATGTTACATGTCACATGAAAAACATAGAAACAATAATAACAACTAAGGTTGTACAAGCCAAAGCCTAGAATTTTTTCCTTGATATGTCAAGTTAAAAAATAATCAAGACAAAACACATAAACAAATAAAGAAAAAAGAAAGAAAGAAAGTACAAGAAGAATAATAACCGAAAAAATAAATAAATAAATAAATAAAATAAAATAAAATAAAAAATAATAAACGGCTTCCTGTACACGATATACATAGAAAAACTTCATAACAACAACAACAATAATTCATTTTGAAGATTCAATGATTTCAATCTCACATGCTGCACCCAGGGGAACAAAACAATCTATAACATGTGTACAGGCATACATACACATTGATGTGGAGTGACTTGAAGCCAAATAAGCAAGGGAGTTATAATAGGATTGTACAGTTAAGAGAAAGAAATTACCTCTGTTAACAGATGACAGATCCAAACTTCTCCTGCTAAGTGCTATTCCACCTCAATACATCCTACCAGTGCATTCTGGGGAACCACAAAAACAACTCTTCTTCTTTATTTTTCCATTTGAATCACGAACCTCGTCTATTATATAATTGTAATGGTATGTCAGCTCTTGCAATGGAGGTATGTTTTCAGCAGCAAAGAGCATTATATGAGGAATTCTCTTGTCATCATGATCATACAGGACGTTTTGGGCATAAAGATTAGGAGTACAACTATGGTTGATAAATCTCCCCACATTGCCAAACTGTGCTGCATCAATTGTGAAGCTTCCATCCTCCACAAATTCACAAGAACTTGGTTGTGCATCAGGTTTGAAATGTGAAAGTCCACCCCAAAGTGAACAGTCATTGTAGTTATTCCCAATATCAAACAAATACTCATCATTACTCGTTCTTGCATCAGCATCCTTCTCTTCAAGGAGCTCTCCTATATATTCACATATAAAACTTCCTGAAGAAATGGAGTTTAAGGATCTGACACCCCATCCCCGTGTTTCAGTTTTAAAAATTTCAAGCTGAAATTTGATACCACGTTGACTGACTCTATTATGGCATGAAGGAGGGCACTTGCATGAAGAACTGCACTCATAAACAAGGGACTTTGCTTCAACAATAGCCCCATTATAGTTATATGGTATCTCGCCTCCATTCCTTACTGCACAGGAACATCTCTCAGAGTCTGAGCATTTAGCAACACAGTTACAGCCCTTGGGAGGAATAGGGTGGTACCAAATAGGATATATCACGCTGGTTATGTAAACAAATGGTAGTGGTTTCTCATCATCAATAGTATTTACAATACATATTGGAATACTTTCTTTCCCTCCTGATATATCATCTACACAAAGACCCTCTCGTATTCTATATGTTTTGGACTTCTTTACTTCCTTCCAAGCAAGCTCTGGTTGACCAGGAATTCTTTCAAGTTGAAACTTGAAAACCAGCTTACCATGTGGCCCAAGGTCCTGCCAACATTTTTCAACCAAATATAGCCCATCATATACATATGTCTTAGATTTTCCATCCAACGACTCAGATCGACGGATCACCCTGACTGGATTCTTTTCAAGCATACTATTCTTCAAAGCAAGGTTTCCCCGTTCAAGCTTCTGATCTTCAGGCTCTTTATCTGAATTCATCACATTACCTCCCTGACCCGTATAAATCAAGACATCTGAGTTATCCAAATCATCATTGTAGCCTCCAGATGCAACAACACTTGTTGCAAGGACCTTTACACCCTGCTTAAAATAATCTATTCCGCCCTGAGTTTGGCGATGAAGACCAATTATATTAAGCTCCACCCTGTACTGGAACTCATCACCAACTTCCACTCCAGGTACAGCTCCAATGATTTGTTTGCCTGTGTTTAAATATTTATTTTTATCCTTGAGGATCTTCGCAGCTCCACAATCAACTCTCTTGATATTTTTACCATCTCGTCCTTCCTTTGATTTGGATTCCTCATCCTGCAAGAGCTTTCGGCAAATAGCTTGGAACAGCCGCAGTGTCTCCCTTACCTTATTTCGGGTAACAATTGAATCACTGTCATTACCTTTACTTCTTGAGCTACCAGGGTTAACAGGAGGAACACAAACATCAAAACCACTTGATCTTTTAGCCATTTGAAGATTTTTATGTTCCTCATCATGCTGAAGAGAATCCTTCATATCCCAAACTACTAGCTGACCAGTTCCTTGACAAGCATCCTTTTCTGTTACAGTTGGAACCCTCTTCAAGGACTTGCTGAGAAAGCCTTTTTTATCATCCTTTTTCCGGGTAAAAGTTTTAGGCCTTTCTACCTGACTTATATGATCAAGTTTCTTCCCTTTACTTCCACTTGCACCAGCAGCTTCTTTAGACTTGTATGCTCCCTTCCCCAGCCTCCATGGACAATTAGATGCAGCCGTCAAACCATGCACAATTACCCTGCCTGATGCAAATTCCAATCTGCCAAAATCTACTACTTGCAATTGATTGTGACAACCAGACATATCTGATTTTTTTTCATTTAGAATTTTGTCCTTAAGTTCCAAATTCTCAGTATCTACTACTAGCAATTGGTTCTGACCAGACAAATCTGAAATTTTTCCATTCACGAATTTTTCCTTAAGTTTCAAATTCTCATAATCTACTGCTTGAAATTGGTTCTGATTACCAGATACATTAAAAATATTTTCATCCCGACCTTTTTCCTCAGAGTACACAACAATCTCCTTACCCAAGTGTTCTTTCAAACACTCATCACCATTGCTGTTTTCAACAACAGTCTCAAATTCATGGTCCCACCAGAACAACTTGCTATCAAAAGGAGGTTCAGTGCAGTCTTCTTTCTTATCTTCTTGTTCCACCATTGTCGCAGATAACCTTCCATGCTCATCTTGTTTTCCCAATTCTTCAACAGTATAACCCTCAAATTCAGGTTGAACTTTGTCCCCAATCACTTCAGAATTCTTCTCTCCTAGTTCTGTCTTGGAAGAATCTCCACCTTGGACATCCACTGATATTTGTTTTGCATTGTTATTCACCGTCTCTGCTGACATTTTGTCTGGTATTCTGCATTCCGACTTCTCTTCAACAAAATTGATATTCTTCAGAGTAGACGACTCTTCCTTACTGACATGAGGAGCATTTTGTCCACATAAAGGAGGGAAGCTTCGGATAGCAGAAACCGTTCTTCGAGGAGGATACTTTCTAGCCTTACTGCTCTTCAAACCACTTCCATCTAAAACAGAAACTGTCCTTTCATGTGGTGAAGACAAATCATCTTTCAGAACAGGAACCTTATCTTCTTTTGGTGTAGAAACACCCACTGGATGCAAATCCTTGAGCAAATCAGGGCTTTCATTCTTTAGTCTATCACTCTTCTTCAAACCACTTCCATCAAAAGCAGCAATCGACCTTTCCAGTGGTGATAACAAATTCTCAGATGAAACTGAAACTGCCTCTTCTGTTGGTGTAGAGACACCCGATGGATGCAAATCTTTGGGCAAATCAGGGCTTTCATCCTTTAGTCTATCACTTTTCTTCAAACTACTTCCATCAAAGGCAGCAGTTGACCATTCCAGTGGTGTGAACAAATTCTCAGTCGAAGCCAGAACCATCCCTTCTGTTAGTGTAGAAACACCCGTTGGATGCAAATCCTTGGCAAAATCAGGACTTTCATTATTTAGTCTGTCAGTGCTTCCACCTTTACAATTTGAATTCTCAACAGTACCTGTACAAGTTGTGTCTTCTATTGGTCTCAAGCAAGTTCGTTGAGCAAACCATCCACATCCTGGTGGAAAATCACGAATAGCAGAAATTTTACGCCTCTTGTACTTAGGTGAATCACGTAAAGAAAGATCACCATTTTCCATTGTAAAACTTCTTGTTCTTTCCTCAGAATGACTACCATTAACCAATGTAATAGTTCCCAAAAGATCTGAACGAAGCATTGTCTCCACGACTCCCATTCCACCTCCCCAGCATAAGAAAGTCTATGAACAAGGATACATATTATTAGACTTCAATAATTATTCCCAAAGTTCAAGAACAAAAAAAAACTATAAAATCAAGGAATCCTATTATTAAAAGCTTGTTATCTTAACCGAAACATCAACTTTTATTTGAATAAATCAAACATAACCAAACTCTCCACATACATAAAAAAGATACCCAAAAAATGATAATTATATGTTGGTTTAGTGGTACTTTTGGTTTTTAAGCTTTAAAATCACAGAAAAGTAAAAAATCTAACCAACCAAATTCAGCAAAGCACAGAAAGCGAATGGAAAATCAATTATTAGAATGCATTGCATACAGCAAAATATCAAAACCATGCAATGAAACTTCAATCATTCATCAAAAACATGAACAAAAAACCCAGGAAATGTTTTTTTCCCCTTTCTATTTTTTTTCTTTTTGTTGATTGATTAATAACCAATTCTTACCACAACATACCCTGAAACATTTCAAAAAACAAAACCCGACAAATTTCGTGATCTTTTAGAACAATTAATTACGGTTCCTTTACACACATTCATGTATTTTCTAGACAAAAGAAATTCAAAACTTATCAACATGACCTAATTTTCGCCGTAAAAATAAAATCATTGCAATTTCTATCGATTCGTAAATTTGACACAAAAAAATAAAATACCCAAAAAAATTTAAATACCTAAAAATATTAAAGCGAGAAAGTAAGCAAACTGGAGCAGTGTGCCATTAAGCAAAACGAATTTGCATTCAGTAAACGAAAAAAAAAAAAAATGACGAAAAATAAATAAAAAATGGAGTAAAGCTCGGACCTGGTTTTTACAGAGATATCAAAGTGTCATAATGCTTGAATCATAATCGGTATAATCGTAAATTGAGTAAGATTTGGAGGTCGCTAAGGAGATTGCAATTGCAAAGCAGCATAAGCAGGCTGTGGAGAAGAGTGCCAGAAACCACTCATCTTCAGTGTGAATATGAAAAGGCCAATTTAAACTGAGCAAAAGAATGAAAGAAACTGCTGGTTGCCAGTCTAATAGCGTGGTTAATCTCGGTAAGGGCATCCTCGGTAATACAATAATTGTCATGTGTAATTTTAGGGATGTTCATTGATTCTCAACTCATTCAATTATTAATGAGTTTTGTAATTTTCAATTCAATTTAAAATCATCTTAATATTAAATCGAATATGATAATAGTTGGTTTAGATTGAATTTAATGGTCGAGTTTAGATTGAATTTGGATTTAAATTTATAATTTTTTAGTTTTAAAATTTTAGAAATTAAAAAAATGAAACTTTAAATTTTAACATTTTTTATTTCATATAAAATAGCTTAATTTTTTTATTAAAACCTTTTAGCATTTTAAAAAAAAAATATTTATTTTTAAATAATATTAATACAACAAAATTGGTTAAAATAATGTATCAATTATAACTAATTTTGTCTTGTTTTCTCAGTTTTTTTTTTTTTTGAAATCGATTCAAACGGATTATATTATCACTTTTAAATTTTTTAAACTAATCCAATTTAAAACCTATGAAAATATTATTGAAAAAAAAATTTAATAATTAGTAACATCCCAAAAATTTAATTCTTTAGAGATTTATTTTTTTAAATAGGATTTATTAAAAAATAAGATGATAAAATTAAATTTTAAAAAATTTATTTATTCTTCTTAGTAGTTAAATAGAAGAGAGCATGAGTATTATTTTAGAAAAAATATAAATAAAAACTGAAGGGACAGTTTTTCCCTTGAATTTAATTAAGGAGAAATTTGCGTTGGGGGGCAAAATAGTTTAAAACCTTTTTTTTTTTTTTTACCTTCTTCCTCATGCACGCCTTCCGCCTTTTCTTTCCTCTATTTTGTTTAGCCAGTAGATTCTTAATGGGAAAATAAAAATTTCTATAATTTTTTTCAAAATCAAACTTAGAAATAAATTATGCATAAGTTTTTTAACTCTAATAAATACTTTAATGATGTTAGTTTTATAATAAAATCACTTTAAATATGAGATTTAAAAGTTTAGTCTAATCTATACAATTAAAATTGAAAGAATCCGATCATCTCTTAGTCATAATTTTTACACCAAAAGCTTCTTCTTACACTTCTTTACAAAACTCAAACCTTGCATATGGGTTTAGAGAGCTAAATTAAAAGTTGTCATTAAAGAACACAAAAGAAATTTTTGAATTTCTGAAAAAATTGTGCATTTTGAAGGTAAGCTTCATAGTCACTGTTCTAGATGCTTGATGTAGTAGTTAGATAATGGGACTTGATGTTTTGGATTTTGGAAGTTAGTTTTGAAGCGGCGGCCAGTATATAGGTGCTCCATGTGGCTGTCATGTTTTGAATTTCTGGAAAAATTGTGCATTTTGAAGGTAAGCTTCATAGTCACTGTTCTAGATACTTGATGAAGTAGTTAGATAATGGGACTTGATGTTTTGGATTTTGGATGTTAGTTTTGAAGTGGTGGCCAGTATATAGGTGCTTCATGTGGCTGTCATGTGTTGTTAATTGTCTCTTTAATTTTGTTTGGTGAATTATGAAAGTTTTGGTGATGATGGGAGGTGTTCGGTAAGGGAAAAATTGGAATTAATGCGTTGAGTTGTGCTGTTTTGTTGATTAAAAAAATAAAAATAAAAATGGATATATATAAGATTTTTTGACCCATCTGAGATGCCAGATGAGATTCATATGGAATTTATCATCAATAATTATTGTTAATGATGCGAATTTCTGGAGTATAAATCCTGGATGAGAGACTAACAATTTTGTTAAGTTGGGAGTTCTGCGGCTAACAATTTTTGTAGCAGTGTTTGTTGTTTAATGGAAAGGAAGATGAAATTTTGGATTATATATGTTATTCGACAACAATTTTATAAGAAAATTATGTAGATTTAAGAGCTTGAAATAATATGGCTTGATGAATTGAAATGTTAATTGGGTATTATGTTGTCAAGAAATTAGAAGATTAAAGTTGAGATGAGAAATAAGAGAGTTTAAGCTCTAATTATAATTTTGAGTGTATTGTATCGAATTTTGGAACCCATGTTAGTGAGTTGGATTTTATTGTCTTAATATAAAGGATTTACGAGTTGAGCTAGCTTATAATTCTTTATAATTATTTTATTTTGGAGTTCTATGTTATTTTATTGAAATAGTATGTTAATACTATTTTAGGGTTTTAATTTTAGAAGAAGGAGCTATTTAAGAAGGTCGACAAAGAATTTGCACTCCATATTTGGGTTAAGCACCACAACCATTGTAAGTAAGAATATATGCATATTTCAAAGTTAAGTGGAGTATTTTAGTTCTAATTACATTATAATATATGTCGAAATAAAAATTTAAATTTATGCTTTAAAGAGTTTATATATTTTGACAACTATATATATATATATATACACTTTTATTATGGTGTAAATATTTTAATCAAATGGTTTGGTTATCATATCCTTGACATTTTAAATTTATTGGCATATTCAAAAGAATTAAATTTCTTAAGTAATGAGTTATGAAAGTACCATGGTTCGATACTGACTATATATTTTTATTACATGGATATGAAATTTGATGAATTAATGATTTTGATATGATATTTATAATAAATTAGAGTATGAATACATGCTATAAGTGATTTATATATTTTTTTTTTAGTAAAAATGACTTGCTATTAAGCAACAAAAGAAGATAGTCCAGAGAGAGCCATTACAAACAAGTTCCTCCACTGATCATATCAGTGACTAACACTGCACTAACATCAAAAGGGAGGGAAGCTAAAATTGAGGAACAAAAAAAAAATACAACTAGAGCTGAGAGTTTTTTTGGCTAACAAATCAGCAAACCTTATAAGTGATTTATATATATATGTATTTAATTTTGTACTCTGATTGCATGAGGAGATGATATGGGAGACATAAGTTTAATTGCGAGTTGAGGTTGAGTCGAAATAAGTGGGATATGGAATGTTTGTGCACGATAGGGTACACTATAGCGGGGATTCTGAGAGTACTCAGTCCGATATGGTCAATGTGTAACATCTAAGTACGTTCTAATTAATTGTGCTTACTAAACCATGAGTAAATTTTTATTTTGAAGGTTAGAAATTTTTTTGGAAATTTTAGTTTAGCAAAGATAAGAAAAATGCCAATTTTACCAAATTTTTAGAAATTTTAAAAATGAAGATTAAATTGGTATTTGAGCATTATAGATTAGAATGGACATTTTTACCCTTACGTAAACAAAAAGAAAGGTTATGGACGAATGGGCACAAAAGAAAATAAATTTTAAATTCTAGAACTCTCATATTTCTCTTTCATTTTTGGTAAATAAAAGGGAGGAGAGACGAGACCCAAAATTATTTTTTCCCATTTCCTCCCATGCTTGATGTCACATCCTTAACAAACTCAAGCAAGATTTCATCAAATTTTCAAAAATTTCTTCAATATAAGTTATAAACTTTCAAGCTTTGAGAGTTTAGAACACGTTAGTGACTGAATATCAACCACTTTTGGCTAAAGACCACTTGAAGAACCTTTATTGTCGAAAACCCTTCATCATCAAAAAACTTATTTTTTTGATCACTTCTTGGCCAGATCATTATACCTATTTGTTTCTCTTAACACCCTCTATGAAATGAATTTCCAGTCTTGCGGTTTAGTAGCTGAATTTGTGAATTTTAGAGTTCAAATTTAGTAATTTCTTATGTTGGCTAATTTAATCTATGTTTTGCATAGCTAGGATTTGAGTGGGTGGAATTGAAAAATTATGAACTTTGAATTTGGGGTATTACCAATTATATGGGAACTGTTTTGGCAAGTTTGATATCCTATTTGTGTAGTAATTTAGTTAAAAGCAGTTTGTAATTAATTCTTAGAGCTCTTAGACTAAGTTTTAGCATTTTCTTGGAAATTAGACGTTTATGGAATAAACTTTTGTTAAAGAATATAGTTAAAGTTAGTATTTTATTTTTATTTTGAAATAGTAAATGATACTATTTCTCATGTTTGAAACTTTTAGAGGAGGAAATCATTCAGAAAGGACATCAAGGATTATGCAATTAAGACATAACTTAAATGTTTCCATCGTTGCGAGTTAAATATATATAAATAAATGCATGTATATATATATTTTATAAATTAATAATACATTTAAATTTTGTATGATTAAGAGATATATGGTATTAAGTTTTATATGATGATAATGAGTATATTATTATTATATGTATATACTTATATGAAATTGAAACAAAGAAAATAGTTTATAAACAAATTTTATTGGTTGTATGCTTATGAACCTTAAAAACCTATATAGTTATTGTGCATGAATAATTTCTTATAAGTATACATATATATTACATGATCATTTTACAATATATATATTTAAATATTTTAAAGGAATGTTTGATTTGATTATTTCAAATAAATTATATGAATGTTATTATTATTATGAAAACTTGCAAATGGAAATGAATATAGAATGATATAGAAGTGATATGAAGAAAAATGAAAGGATGGTAAGACTTAAAGAATGATATAGAAGTGAACCAAATTAAATGGTTCGTTTGTTTAAGTTAAATGGTTTACTGACTAAGAGACTTAATGGTTAAGCTTGTATGTGGTCAATTTCATAGTTTTGCTTTTGTTTTCTTGTACTTTGGTGTTTCAAAGATGGAACTTTGAGGTTAAAATAGTAAGAAGCTTTAACAAGAGGCATGAATGGACAAGTATAGCTCATTTTAAGTTAAGAAGAGAGTGTTTTAAATAAGGGTTATGTTGTTGGTATGGTATGTTTAGGGAGAAATTGTAATTTTAATTTATTTATGGATTGAAGTTTGGTTGATGTAATGTAATTGGAAGTTTAGCTATGGAGTTTGAGAATTTTGTATTACAATTTGATACATATCAACCATGGTTTGTATCTTGATATTTAAAGAGTATTTCTATTTGAGTATACAAGTAAATATGTGGAGATATTAAGGTGATATTGAGATGTGTGTTTTTCGAGTTGATTTTATTCTTAGATTGGATATTTTTCTCGGAGATTAAGTATTTTGATTGGAGGATATAATATACTATAAGGGATAGGTTGAATAATTTTCGATTATTGTAGAGAAAAATGCTAAGACTTTTGTTTTATTTGGTGATAAAAGAATATACATAAATTTGGAGAAATTAATAAGTTTTGCTTATTTCCTCGATTGTTAATTTTGAGAGAAGATTTGAGGCTTCTATTAGAATAAGTGTGAATATTTTACTTTGTGGTTGAGTGAAGTATTGAAAAGAACTAGGTTGTTGGTACTTTGAGTATTAGATAATCCATAAAGAATATGGAATTTAAGAATGGAAATTTAAAAAGTTGTGAGAAGAGGTAATTGGATATTCTCAGCTATAATTTTGACTTCTTTAGTATTTGTGTTGTGGTATTAGATATAAGATCCACATCATATTTATTAATTGATGAGTGAATTGTTTTACGAAAGAAATTATATTCAAGAAACCTATGAAACCTGAAGTAGCATTTAAAGGAGAATGTAAAATGATGCCCCAAAGTGTAATTCTTGCCATGAATGCAATGAAATTGTAGAGGAAAGGATGTCAAGCATATCTTGCTCATGTGTTTGATACTGAAGAAGGTAGTGAATAATGAAATAAAATACCAACAGAAAAAGATTTTCCAAATGTTTATTCCTGAAGAGTTACCTAGTTTGCCTTCAAATAAATAAGTGTTTACAATAGATCTCACTCTAGTATCCATGGCACCATATAGAATGGTTTCAGTAGAGATGAGAGAGTTAAAATTTTAACATTAAGAATTGATAGACAAGGGATTTATCAGACCTAATGTCTCACATTGGGGTGCACCAGTTTTGTTAGTGAAGAAAAAGGATGGTACAATGAGACTATGTATTAATTACCGCCAATTGAACCCGGTCACAATATGCAATAAATATCCACTACCGCATATAGATGATTTGATTGATCAACTACAAAGTGCTAAGGTGTTTCATAAAATCGATGTAAGGTTGGGATAACATCAAGTAAGAATCAAAGAATTAGATATACCTAAGACCATTTTAGAACCCGATATAGGCATTATGAATTTTTGGTGATGCCATTTTTGATTAACTAATGCCTAGCGGTGTTCATGGACTTAATGAATCGGGTATTCTGAAACTTTTATATTGATTTTATAGTGGTATTTATTGATGATATCTTGGTTTATTCTAGAGAATAGTATTGCAAATGATGAGAGAAAAACAACTATATGCCAAACTAAATAAATTTTAGTTCTGGTTGGCTAATGTAGTTTTTTAGGTCACGTAATATCATAAGAAGGAATCTATGCAAATCTATAAAAAGTGGAAGCAGTAATTAATTAGGAACGACCTAAAATAGTTATAGAAGGTTCATTGAAGGATTTTTCAAACTAACTTTACCTTCAACCACTTTGACAAGAAAGAGTTCCAAGTTTGAATGGACAAAAGCTTGCAAACAAAGTTTACAAGAGTTGAAAAAAAGATGGACTACAGCACAGGCACTCACTTTGCCATCAGGTCATTGAGGTTTTGAGATTTATTATGATGATTCAAATCAAAGTTTGGGTTGTGTTTTGATGTAATATGGAAAAGTTGCCTTAAGGCCATTTAAAATACATTAATTGAATTACCCTACCCATGACTTAGAGTTGGCATGGATAGTGTTTTCTTTGAAGATTTGGCAACACTATTTGTATGGAAAAACTTGCCAAAATTATGTTGATCACAAGAGTCTCAAGTATTGCTTACCCAAAGATATTCAAATCTAAGGCGACATAGATGGATTGAATTAATTAAATATTATGATTGCATCATTGATTGTCATCCAGGAAAGGCCAATGTTGTTGTTGATGCACTTAGTAGGAAGACTTTTGAGCACTCTAGCACATGTTAAGATTGTTTATCTTCCTTAGTTGATGGACTTAAGAACGTTAGGAGTTAAATTAACAATTGATCAAATGAAAGTAGTGTTGATCGATCAAATATAAGAAATGCTCAACCTTTGGATCCTAAGTTAAGATAGTTGGCCCAAAAAGTTAGAGAAGGACTCGAACATATTTTACTATTAGCAGTGATGGAAGTTAAAGTGTTGGAATGTAGTGGTTAGTTTGCATGGGTTCCCGCCTCAATATTTTCGGTCCGAGATCCTCGTTTTACTTCTCAGTTTTGTCCAAGTTTGCAAAAGGCTTTGGGAATGAAGTTAAAATTCAGCACAGTTTTTCACCCTAAAATGGATGAGCAATCTGAGCGTACTATACAAACTCTGGAGGATATGCTTAGAGCTTGCGTGCTAGAGTTTAAAGGAAGTTGAGAATCACATTTACCACTTATGTAGTTTGCTTATAATAATAGCTATTGTTCTAGTGTTGGAATGTTGCCAATTGAAGCATTGTATGGTGGTAAATGTAGGACCCTTATATGTTGTAACGAGGTGGGAGTGAAAGAAAAGTTTATGGTTCAAAGTTAATACAAAATTACATTAAAATGGTAAAGATCATTAGAGAAAGTTTTAAGGCCGCTCAAAGCTGACAAAATAGTTATACGGATAATAGAAGAAAAAATTTAGAATTTGAAGCAAGTGATTGAGTGTTCCTTTGTGTTTCCCCAAGGAAAGGTGTAAAGTTAAGTGTTAGATTCATTGGACCTTTCAAAATACAAAAGTGATTTGGAGACTTTGCTTATAAACTATTGCTTCCTTCGAAGTTAGCAAGGATTCATCATGTTTTTCATGTATCAATGTTATGAAAATATGTACCAAAACCATCTCATGTATTGGTAACACTACCAATAGGGATTAATGAGGATTTAACTTATGAAGAATAACCTATACAAATCTTGGATAACAAGGACCACATCTTGAGAACAAAGACAATATTATTGGTGAAGGTGCTTTCGAATAACCATGGAGTGAAATAAGAATTATGGGAATGGGAAAATCAAATGATAACAAGTTACCCCATCTTTTCAGGTAATTATTCTTAATTTCAAGGACAAATTTTTTTAAGGGATAGAATTTGTAACATCCAAGTATGTTTTAATAAATTGTGCTTACTAAACTATGGATAAATTTTATTTTGAAGGTTAATTTTTTTTTGGAAATTTTATTTTAGCCAAGAGAATGAGAATGCCAATTTTACAAAGCTCTTAGAAATTTTAGAAATGGGGATTGAAGGTTAAATTGGTATTGAGCATTATAAATTAGAGTGGACATTTTTACCATTACTTTAAAAAAAAAAAAAAAAAAAAAAAAAAAAAAAAAAAAAAAAACTAATGGAAGAAAGGGAAAAATAGGAATAAAGCTTAAATTTCTAAAACTCTCCTATTTCTCTTCCATTTTTTGGTAAATAAGAGGGATGATAGAGAAGACCCAAAATTCTTCCTTCCCATTTCCTCCTATGCGCGAGGCCACACCCTCATCAAACTCAAGCAAGATTTTTTTCAAATTTTCAAAATTTCTTCAATAAAAGTTATAACCTTTCAAGCTTTGAGAGTTTAGAACACTTTAGAGAATGAGTATTAATAAATTTTGGTTAAGGACCACTTGAAGAACCCTTACCACCGAAAACCTTTCCTCATCAAAAAACTTATTTTTTCAGTCACTTGTTGGCCAAATCTTTGTAACCATTTTTTTTAACACCCTCTATGAAAGGGAGTTTTGGTCTTACAATTGAGCAGCTGAATTTGTGAATTTTAGAGTTCAATTCTGTAATTTCTTATCTTGGCTAATTTAATCTATGTTTTGGATAGCTAGAATTTGAGTGGGTGGAATTGAAAAATTATGGGCTTTGAATTTGGAGTATTACTGATTATGTGGAGACTGTTTTAGGCAATTTGGTATTCTATATGAGTAATACTAATTTGGTTAAAATCATTTTGTAATTGATGCTTAAAGCTCTTGGACTAAGTTTTGGCATTTTTTTGGAAATTAAAGGGAGGTTGAAGTTTATGGAATAAACTTTTGTTGGAGTATATTATAGTTAGTATTTTATTTTTATTTAAAATAGTAAGTGATATTATTTCTTATGTTTGAAACTTTTAGAGTAGGAAATCAATCACGTAGGACATCAAAGATTACGCAATTAGGACGCATAAACGCTTCTGTCATTGTGGGTGGGGAAAAAATATATATATATATAAATGCATCTATATATATATACTTTATAAATTAGTAATAAATTTAAAATTTGTATGATTCAGAGATATATAGTATTAAGTTTTCTATGATAATAATGATTATATATTATTATATGTATATACTTATATGAAATTAAAACAAAGAAAATAGTTTATAAACAAAGTTTATTTGTTATATGTTTATGAACCTTAAAAACCTATATGGTTATTGTGCATGAATAGTTTCTTATGAGTATACATATATTACATGATCATTTTTCAGTATAAATATTTATATATGTGAAAAGAATATTTTATTTGATTATTTCAAGTAAATTATGTGAATGTTATTATTATCATAGAAAACTTGCAAATGGAAATGAATATGGAATGATATAGAAGTGATATGAAGAAGAATGAAAGGACGGTAAGACTTAAAGTATGCTAAATCCTACTTGACGATATGTTATGACGCCCAATAGTGAAGTTAATTATGTTCCGATAATGCTAGTCCCATCCATCATTTGGAAAGAAGTCACTGTCATAAAAGTAATATGTATTCTGAAATCCAAAGAGGGCAACTTCTCACTCATCTTCATACATGTAGTATTCTTCAGCTTGTTCACTTGTCGGTGATTGAGGAGGTGTGAAAACTCCTTGTCTGATTAATGGTGTCTTGTAAATGGAGGAAAGGACACGTTGGACTGTCATGCAAGTATTGAACGCTTATTCGAAGATCTACTTGTTTGGATCTTTTCAATGTGTATGAAAAATATGGATCAAAGTGGGTGGAATGATGTTTCCCCATATTTCATTTAATTTGATGACCAGGATAGTAGGGGCCGTGAGAAATTCTCCATTGATGAGCTCAATTTTTAAAGGGTCTTTGAAGATCGATCTGAAAAGCTTCATAGTCCTCATTTGGTAGCCTTGCTTCTAAATCTCCAAAAGCTGTATTGGATCAATAAGTACTGCAATGGGATATGTATTGAATGCCAGCCAGTGAGCATAGTATCCAAAAGGATCAATCTCACAAAGGTCATATAATCCATAAGTCTTATTCTTCTGTCAGTTGGATCATGTTATTTATTGCTACTTCCTTGGATCATAAACATGGACATTGGCTTGTCAATTTCATGCGGCCTAGGTAGATAATCTACAACAACATTGTTTTCTCCTTTGATGTGCTTGACAATGTATTTATACTTAGATAACCACTCTGCACATCTGATCATTTGAGAATTTGTGTAACACCCCGTCCCAGCAAAATATTAAAAATTTTCAAATTTGACCAAGTTTGACCGAGTTGACCGTAAGTGGGCCCGGGGTTGATTTTTTCTGTGATTTTAGTTTTGTTTTGACTTTGGTACCAATGCCTAGAGCTCATCGATACGAGTTTGTAGACTAGTAGTATGCTTGATTCGGGGCTAAGACCGAGAAGTTATGGTCAAAATAGTGTGAAGGGCATTTTGGTAATTTTGTAAGGCTGACTTTAAAAGGGTGGGAAATGAATAAATTGCCCTCACCCTCATTTTTTTATAAAACTTTCCAGAGGTCTAGAAGAAAGGAGAAATTTCCCTCGACGCCAACGTCCCCGCGTAGCCACCACCATGCCCCTCCCTTCTCGTCGTCGACAACGGCTCCGTTTTCGACCAAAACAGACCGGCCACAACATGGAACTTGGAGCTGGCAGCTTCCTCTTGCCGATAGTACCGGTGGCTGCCCGTAGAGATGTCCAAATCGCCAGAAAATTTGAGAAATCCAGTGAGCTTCTTGTTTGCAATCACCAGATTCCGGCAAGGAATTGGCCAACCTGCCACCCGAGAATCGAAGCCAGCCACCTCCTCTACCCAACCAGGTCGGCGAGCGCCCGTGGAACTGCCCAGAGGCCGGAAAACACGAGAAACCCAATGAGTATGCTCTGTTTCTGTTGCCCGAATTCCGATGAGTTTCTGGCGATGGGTCAACTTCCATTCCCCTATTTTAGACCCTAGGAATCCGATTTTATCATCAATTTGGTGTAATTCACCTTAATTTGAACGGATTTAGATAAATCCCTTTTTGGCTGTGAGTTTCGGGCCAATTTCTGGCCACCGCCGGTAGGATTCGGGTAAATTAAGTTGACCACTGTACTATACTTTTCTCAAGCTTCGTTTTGATATATAATTTGTATATCGTTGTTGTGTATTTAGAATTTATTTAATTTTGAGCTATGTTGGTGATAACTGTTAAAATAGGAATTGTTTGGTGATTTTATGATTAATATAAGTTGATAGCAATTATGAAATGTGGGTTGGAATGGTTTTTGAGGAATGTAGTATTTATAAGTAATTATGTATAAATGTGAGTGAATATATATATATATATATTTTGAACGTGTAAATATATATATTCTGAATGTGTAAATGTATTATGATTGTGATGTATATATATAAATGTATATGTTTATATACACTGAAAGGATGGATTTGATGTGTTAATGCTGAATAGATGAATTGTGATTGGCAATTTAATTTAATGGATGAGTTGTGGTATCAATATGTATGTATTCATGTTTTGGTGATTTTCTTTTAAGTTGTAATGTGGATAACTGATTTGATTGTGATTGTAATTGAACTTGGTGATTTTGCAAATGATTGTGGTTGAGGATATGGATGGTGATGGTAATAGTGATGATGTTGGAGAGGGTACCCTCAACCATATGAAAGCTTTTTACACGATTCCTAGAGACCAAGAATCGTGATATTTGCACCCCATTCCCGCCACGATGCCTTGGAGAGAAGGATCATGATGACTGGTTACCGCTGTTTGTGATATAAGTTGTGTTGGGCTGTTGATGAGAAATGTATGATATATATATATGTTTCTTTGTTATTTTTCTCTGGAATAAACACATGAATATTTATATTTGTGTTGGATGGATGTGATCATTTTTGTATGAATCATAAATGCATGGTACGTGTGGTTGATAATTGCTTGGCGAGGGAATATGCCTCCAAGTAGGGGTGTTATTTGCTTGGGCGAGGAATTATGCCGCCAAGCTATGGTTATTATCCTGTTAAATTGATTTGGAAAGCTTTGATGAAATTAAAAGTGATTAAAGTATGATAGTGAGAAACGTGTGGTGAGCATATTGATAATTACATGTTTTGCTTCTTGTTAAATTAGTGGAGCTTATTTTGGGTTGTTGATGTGATTGAAAGTGGATTAGAATATATATTTGTCAAGTTGACTTCTGAATAGCAATTGTATCAGAAGTGGCATATTTGGTGTAAATATGATTTAAGAACTACAGGTAGCTTGATCCCTATTAATAAGGGTATGTAGGCAGCTCAGTTTATTCTTAAACTGAGTCCAGCTTCGGAAAAATATATATAACTGATATATTGTATTCGAATGTTTAATTATTCTTAAGATGTGATTACTGTGGGAAATGTTTGCTGGTAGATTGTATAAGGTATAAGAATGTTTTTCCTTGCAGGATTGTAAATTTATGTATTTGGGGAATGTCAGAAAAATAGACGAAATGCTGCTTAATTTTTAACAAAATTTCTGGCAGTAGAGAAAGCCTTTTTGTCTGTTGGTTTCCATTATTTTATATAATGGTTTAGTGGAGTTAAATGACTGCTTAATGGCTTAATAAAATATTAAGTCATGCAGGCAGGATCTAGGTGGGTTAGGTCCTGACAATTTGGGAGTTCTCCTTCTCGTCGTTTCAATAGTCCTTCAAAATATTTATAATCTGTCTCTATAATAAAATGGGATTGTGATAAGAAAAATTGGAATTTCCTTATGCCATTAATTATAGCAAGGACCTCAGTTTTTGACAAGGGATAGTGTTGTTGGGATTCATTGAATGATCCTGATTTGTACCCAAAGATTTCTCTAGAACCATCATTATCTTCAATGAGAACTGCTGTCCAAAATTTATCAGATGCATCAATTTGAAGAATTAATTAACCATTACCTGGTATTTTCAAAAGAGGAAGTGTCTTGCATTTCTCCTTTAGCTTGATCACAACTTGAGTGGCTTCAAAGGACCATAAGGTTGCCTTCTTCTTTAGATGCCTTGAGATAGAGCTAGTAAGAGAAGATAGATGAGGAATGTGGGATGAGGCATAGGTGACTATTCTAAGGAATTGTTGTATATGCCTTCTTCCTTTTAGCTCGTCAAGAAAGTCTTTGACCTTTTCTGCAATATGATCCTGAGGCATGATCTTCCCATATTGAATCTTCAATCCAAGGAAATCAACGTCCTTCATTCCAATCTTCATCTTGGATTCTGAGAGAGCTAAGCCATGTTGAAATGTTAACGCCTAGAATTGCCTTAGATGTTCTTTATGTTCTTCTATGGTTTTGCTGAAAATTAGAACATCATCATAGACTTCATCCATTATGTGCTGACATTCTTATGGAGCATTTTTTAGTCCAAAAGGCATCACGTTCCATTCATAGTGTCCATATGATACTATGAAAGTTGTTTTATGCCTGTCATGTTCTGTGATTCCTATTTGCCAGAATTCAAACTTCATGTCAGATTTTGAGAACACCTATGCTCCATGCATTCTCCTTAACAGATGATCCCTCCTTGGAATAGGATACCTGATATCTTGTAGGTAGTCATTAAGCTTTTTGTAATCAATGACTAACCTCTTTTTTCCTATGACTTGTTCTCAGTGTTTATTGACATAGAATGCAAGGCTTACCAACTGTGACTTTGACTTTCTAATTAATCCCATACTCAATAAGGAATTAATCTCTTCTTGGAATAACTGCTCATCATTGGGCATGCCTGGTGCGATGCAGTATGATGTGGCATCTTCCATCCTTCTTTGTATGGCAATAAAATAAAATGTTTTTCTTTCCCCCATAATTTGACTGGTCTATCAGCACAGCATTGTAATAACAATTTTTTTCTGCTCCGAAAACTTCTTCTGATAATTCACCCACCCCAAAAATTTGGTGTATATCTATCCAAGGAATTTGGTATCGGTTAAGAACTTGGAGACCACTGGGATGGAAAGAGAAAGTGGACCAAAGGGTGAGGAAATCAATTCCTAAAATACAATCTTCACCAGTATAGTTAAAGATGTAAAAGGATTGTCACTGTTTAAAAGTTGTGGATAATTGGACATTGATGGGTTTTGTGTAGAAAGAACTGAAAAAATCATTTTCAGAGGCTGCAGTAAAAGCCTTTTTAGTGGGAATCTAGCATGACGCTGGCAGGCACTGGCTATGGAGCATTGAAGCAATGGCTCCTGTATCAACAAGGGTTGTAAGGGCAATCATTTTTCCTTTGTACTCCAAAACAATTTTGATATGAGGCTTGAAGTATTCAGCAGGTACATAAGAAAGATCAGCATTTTCTACAATAATGGATACCTGATTATTTTCATAAGAACTTTCAAAACTTCTTTCATCTTCTAAAAAATCCTCATGATATATGAGGATGGACTCCTGAGCAGATGTTGTCCACTGGTAATCACTGTCATCAAATTCAGGTGCATCAATCATTTGGATGAGATGCTGAGGAGCATTCTTTTTGTTTAGACACTGTTTCACCTAATGTCCTTTTTTTCCACAGAGGAAACATTTGCCAGAGTTTTTTGGAAATCTTATATTCTTGATGAATTGATATTTTTTTCTCTTTATATGGCTTCCATTTTTTGAAGGGCTTTTTCCATTTTTTCTTTTTCTTGCATGAACATTGGGTTGCTTCTACACATCTAAATTTCTAGGTATCCTGTTTACAATATTTGTCCATCAAGGCTTTTTCTCCTTGTTTAACCATCTTCTTTAGCTTTTGTAGATGACAGTGTTCCTGTAGAACGCTTTCTGCAAAGCCATAAACTCTTGCATGACTTATATTGGTGAGATCTTGGATATTTTCATTTTTTAGCTTTGCTTTGACTAATTCTGCAACTGGATGCGGCATTGATCAGGAATGTTTTTTTTAGTAGATCACTGTTTTGTCCGATACTATAGAACAACTATTCTTTCTTCATATAGTAATCTTTGAGTTTTCGAACATCATAGCATTTAGTATGCATAAACTCATTTTCTGCTTTCTGGACATTTGTTTGCCTAGTTGTAGTAAATTGTTCGGACAAAATGTTGAGAAGAGTTACTACAGGTTGGGGTTGCCTATAGCAGGATTCTTTATCACTTGCAGAGATGCCCATCCACCACTTTTGTAAAGATCTTACAAATTCAGAAGTGATTCGTTCAACAATATCTCTTAATTCTAATGTAGGATTTCTTAGGCTTTCTCCTTCTCCCCAAGCAGCAATTCTTTCTAGGTATGCCAGCTGTTAATCTGGCTCAATATTATCAATATCCCAGAATTGTTTGTGATCTGGTGCATATGGGATAATGATTCTTGTATTACCTGAGACAGATATCTCTTCATGATGTTGTTGTTGCTGTTATTCAAGGGGGTCTTGACGTTGATAATTCTCCAGTAACAATATCATATCCACTAGGCATCTGGCTTGACGCCAAGGGATCACCAATTGATTAAGTTTGTTGTTACGGTGGATTTCTATTTCTCCCAATTAGATCTTGTTGAAAGGGATATACAAGGTTCTGCATAAATATATGTCCCTTCTGAACAGATCCTGACGTTTGTGTAAATGTAATGGTACTACTCTAGGATGAATGATCATCATGATCATTTTCTTCATTAGTTTCCCAAGCAATGGGATTAACTGGCCATGGTGTAGGATGAGGAGGATCGTATCCCCTCCAGAAAGCTTTTAGATTGCCATTTGCACTTTCTTCCCAGACATCATTTGGTCTAGATGGTTTGGATTTCCATATGATTGGGGAAGTTTCTCGTTAAACCTTTTTCCTCCTTTGTTTTGAGAGTTGTCTTTGTCTCGTTGCTTCTAATTCTTCAGCAGTTTTGGTGTAGAACATAGTAATAGGTGATGCGGTAGTTGAATTCCAAGTTTGTGCTCACTATTTTCTTCTGGAAGGCTCAGCAACAGAAGTTACCTTCTCTTTGATGCTCTGGATTTCTTGCATCATTTTATGAGAGTATTAAATTTGTTGTTCTTGTTTCTCAACAATGGTGTTGAAAATCTTGTTTTGGCCTTGTTGTTGTAATTGCTCCATGTTATTGCTGATTCAATTGGACCGACATTTTCTGGTCGTAATTTTGTAACAGCCCATTTGCTGACAGTGTATCCTCCATTTGAGTTGTTCACAAAATTGTCTTCTGGAGCAGCAACTTCTTCAATGAGATCTATTCTGTTGGAAATAAATCGTCTTAGCATATGAGGACAACTAACTGGAGTATGTCCATAGATCTGACACCTTTCACAAGGATAAAGGGGTCTGGTTTGATTAGGGAAAGAGACAAAAATTTTCCCATCAGGATCTCTGGTGATTCTGGATTCATCATGCACAATCCTTCTTCTTTTGCTTAATTCATAGCTATTTTTCCATTGTGCAGGAAAAGTAAGCTGATCCCTCTTGTAGATCTTTGGCTGTTGGATTTGTGCATCTCCTAGGATCTTAACCTTAGGGATAATATCATGATCCATAGAGAACAGATGTGACTGGATCCTGTAAGTCATCGTATGATGAAGAGCAAGTGCTGTCTCTCCAGGTCTCATATATGCGCCATGCAGCTAGATCATCACTTGAATGGCATCTGTCACATTTGCTTTTGTAAGATCAATGGTGAAATTAGGATCCATCTGAAGTGTAACATGGCCATTATTAAGGCCTGATTCAACCATTGTGATAAGAGCCTTTTCAAATGTTTGCCATCTGGTATCTAGTAGTGCAACACTACAAGTTACATTTTTTCCAACAACAAAAACAGGTTGTAAACCTAATCTTATTGCTCCAATATGTAATCCTCTATATCCTTGAGTTCAATATTTTTTGAGATCCTTTTCAGAAAATATTTGAAGATATGTTTATTGGCTTGCAGTATTTACAGTTTGGATTGACATAGTAGATGACTTATCAATAAATAAATTTCCGTAATAATTTATTTATTGATATAACACTACTTTTTTATTATAACTTCTATTCAATGAGTACGTAAATACACACTCCTTCAAAAACTTTAAAATATATTTTATGTAATTTTTGACTGTTAACATTACTCATGTTATTGGTAAATGCAGAATGAACGAGTTATAAGAAATATGAAAGTGCTTAGAATATGTAATATTATGTGTTAGTTATGTTATATAAGAGTAATATATCTATGAGATATACCATATGCCTGAGGCCTATTGGTTAAAATCATAATCGACAACTAATAAAATGTTAACATTTTTCTTTTCTAAAAGATGCAATAAATAAAATGTTTAATAAATTTTCTTAAGTTTATTTCTAAACAAAAGGTGGAAATAAATCTTTTTGTTTTTATTCATAAATGCTTGCTGTTTAGACACGTATATATTTTATATAGTAGGAGCATCTATAATATATTTTTATTTATTTTAAATGGTATAATTTTAAAATAAAAAATATTTTAAAAAAAAATTAAAAATAAAAGAGTAAATTTTTTTGTCAACTTCAATAGCACTATTTTTAATTACTATTTATTTTGAATTTTTGAATAAACAATTATGATTCACATTTCTCTTATCTTTTTTCCCCTACACTAAAGTAGTATTTAGACAAATTGAAAAATGAAACTATAATTCATATATTTAATTATAGACGTGCAAAGAAAATTATAGAGCAATAAATGTATTTATTAAAAGCTTTATATAGAAAGTGTATTTAGTTCACTACATTTGAAGAGCAAGCTTTATTATATTTTTTAATTTTTTAATTTAAAGAAGTCACTAGAGCTATTAAAAAGATATGTAACTCTTTAAAATAAATAATATAAAGCTTTTAAAGAACTTGTTGGAGATGCTTTAATATATTATTTTGTAATAGTATTTTCTGCTTGTTGCATGGGTATGAAAATACTCACCCCACCCTTTTTATTTCCTTGCAGGCAATTCTTGGATTCCTGGTACTCCTGTTGCTGCTGGTAAATGCAGGACAAGGAGTTGGTCATAATATTCTTAGTAGTTTAGTTTTAAATTGTATGAAGGTTGCTTGCTCTTTTAAGAGAATGTATTGGTTGTTGGATTATTTAGGAGTTATGGCTGTGATTGGATTAATGAAATTGTTTACATGTTTAGTTGTTGAATTTCTATTTTATATTGAGAAGTTTTGTTGGTGTGATTAAAGAAGTTGAGGTGGAGTTTGGAAAATTCTAATCAATTGTGAATAGTATAAAAGTGGTTTTCTTGTAGGTTATTGTAATGTAATTTTTGGGAATGCATAGAGACAGTCGGAATTTTGCCATTTTATAGAAATTTCGTGCAAGAAAGGTCCTAGTTTTTGGTTCTTTGACTATTATTGTGATATTAACTGTTTAATGGTTTAACTTGGAAAATTAAATCATGTAAGTGGGACCTCTATAGAAGCTAATTTTGTTAGGCTTCATCGGTTTGGTGGATTAATTAATTTTTTCACAGACTCTTAGTAATTTTATAGGGATTATAATATATTCTAAATTAAAAGCAAATTAAATTAGGATTAATATCGTTTGCATCCTTGAAGTTTAGTAATATATTAAGTAGTTCTCTTATATTTAAATAATACCATATTACAAGAAAAGTGAAGATGGAGATGAGAAAAAATAAAGGGAAAAGGAACGGTAGGAGAGAAAAAAAAATATTAATCAATTGACTCTGCCATATATCAAACTGTTTTTTTTCGATTGGTTATTGACATTGTATTCTACAGTAATTTAAAATAAAATTATAAATTTTTATAAGGTTAATTATTTACTTTTTTTTAAAAAAGAGGAGAAAAGGGTTTAAATTGCTAACTGGGCTGTTCCAGAAACACTAAAATTGATTTTTACTAAAAATTGATTTATTAGATATTTTTTTATAAATTACTATTTTAATTGATTTTTTTATATATTTTAAAATTGTTTTTTAAAAATAAAAAGGTATATTTATATTTTATCCATGCCTCAAGAAAAAAAAAATGCATTCGATTGGATGTAAGCTAATCCTAGAGACCATTATAGATATTTTTTAAACCACAAGATCTATTTATTATGTGTAATGTTAATCCTTAATTTACTTAGGCCCATCTGTTTTACGGCCCTTTTCTGTTATATGTTAACTGTGTTATTTAGGGAAACGCTGCCGTTCTGTCTTAACCGCGTGGCTTGGAGCTGCTCTCTGTGATGGTGCCACGTGGAAGCTTTGTATGATATATATTGTTATGTTGTCACTGTTGATGTAGAACGGGTGCGCCGATTTGTTTAGGGTTTGCTTTGTGGTTTTCTCTCGTTCCCTTTCGTCTTCTTAGTAAGAGTTTTCTGTGTGTTTCTTGGTGTCTCTGTGTCGGGAAACTGAGTGTAATGGGGTTTCGGATTAGTTCTTTGTAATCAGAGATTGTATATTCTTTCTTTTGTATAAATGGAATATAGCATACGCTCCACACTGGAGCCAAGGATGTAGCCGAAACTTTTTCGGTGAACCTTGTAAATCGGGTTGTGTTCTTCTCTTTTTCTCTTTTGCGATTCTTAATCGGTTACTAAAAACATAACATTATGAGTAAGTTTGGTATGAGGATTTGATAAGTTTTTACTGTACTAGCCTACATTTTATAGTATTAATCTGCTATTAGTTTATATTGTATAGTTTTTGTATTTAGTGCAAAATTGTATTAGCATGTATTATTTTATATTGTGTTTAATGCACAATATTAAAATAATTTTTATAAAAATAAAACAAAACAAAACAAAATTAAATTAAATAAATTTATTATATTATTAATTATGTAATCTTTTATAATTCAGCCTAAAACTAATATTTCTAAAATATATATTTGAAGAAATTTTAAAATGTTAAAAGATCATTTAAAATTTTAACATTGAAAAGTAAAAATTATTAATATTTGAATAAATTTTTTAAAAGAGATTGCATGCTTTTAACTTGCAAAGTACAAGAAAAAATAGATCAATTTTATTAAAAAATCAAAATAAAAAGGGAAAAAAGAAAAAAATATTAAATGTTATTAAAAATTCAAAAAGAAAAAAAGAAAAAAAATAGTGTTATTAAAAAACCAAAAAAGATAAAAAGAAAAAACTCAAAAAATAAAACAAAATAACAATAAATGGGTCCAGCTCAATACACAGTGTACATAAACTCAACTCTGTCCCCACTAGATAGTGCGGTAAAATCAGGTTTTTAGGCCCAACATATTATTATACACCTTGAATGGTGAGAACAAATACCAAACATTGTATTACATAAACTTTTATTATATATTACATTCTACAGCTTTTATACACCAAATCAAACATGTCTTTCTAACAAAAATAATAATAATCAAATATGTCCAATGACCCTGTTTGATTTACCGTGTAAGAGCTACACATTTTTTTTTTTTATCAAACGGAACTGCATTAATAGCACAAAAGGAGGCTTCCTAAGAAGCTTACATCAGAGGAGGATTAGTCTCCTCCAAAATTACCAAATCCAACAGAGCAGAGGGTCACAGAGAATCAAAATTAAAACCCCTACCTGATTTAATGTGTAAGAGCTACACAGTAAACAATGCTTGGTAAGTGGAGACACATTAACCAATGTGCATTGTTTAATACTAGGCCCACCTGTATTCTGCATTATTTGCCGCATTATCAAACTCAAGTTGAAAGTGGGCTTACCTTATATAAGCTCCACTCACGCACCTTCTGTTTTATTTTGTGGTTCCTTTTGGCTATTGCTTTTATTATTATTATTTTTTTGTTGAAATAAGAATGCATAAACTCAAAAAGCCCTCCAAAAACAGAGGGAAAGAAAAACAAAATCAGCCTCCTAGCACATCATAAGCTGCAAGGGTCTTAAGGTTCAGAGGGAGAGAATCAAAATTACAACCATCAATCATTAAAGGACTCTTATTATAAAGGATCCATTTTGCCGTTGCATCAGCCAAGGAATTGGCTTGCCTTGGTTGCCATCCAATCTTCCAGCCATTTCCTTCAAACAGAAATTTGATCTTCAGCATATCAAATCTGGTGCTCCATCTGCACGGGTCTGTGGTGCTAGAAATTTCCTCCACTGCTATTGCTGCATCCGAATACCATTCCAGATTACTCCATACTTTTATCCTCATTTTCAGCTTTAAAACCAAAGGAAAACTTTCAATCTATCATGAATGCTTAAACTCCACAGCTTCCTCCTTTTATCCTCATTTTGAGCTTTAAAACCAAAGTTTACTTGGAAGCAGCTCCCAACCGTGAAAACTCCATTTTTGTTACCCAACCAAATCAGTTTGTCTTGGCATTGAAAATTTGGTAATTCCAGTTTCAAAATTTCATTCATCACACCTTCCTCAAACAAAAGCTTTAACCGGCCAACATTCCAAGAGTTTGGATGTGCATCCTTTAGGTCTGCCACTCTTCTAACTTCCTCCCAATTCGAACCTTCAATTATATCTGCCACTCTTTTGGCTATTGCTTTATATGTATGTGTGAAAACTATTATATTTAAAAAAAAAAATTATATAAAACATTTATACTTTTTTTCCTTAGCTTTTGTTTTTTATTATATATATATAATAATAATAATAATAATGAGATAGTTATCATGTGTATGATAATTTTGCAAAAGTAAATATTTAAAAAAAAAATTTATTCTATATATTGCTGCTATTATTCATGAATAATAATAATAATAATAATAATAATAATAATAATAATAATTCTAGTAAGACTATTCCAAAACAGTCTGGCCAGAAATTTATTAAAAAAGGAAAAAAGTATACAACAAAAGATGAATCAAACAAAGAAAAGGAAAAAAAAAAAGGAGAACCCAGCTGGCCTCAATAAACCCAAGAGGGAAAAAACCTTATTGGGGAAAACTGCAGCTGAGAAAAAGAGTACAGCAATACATCAAAAGAAAATCCAAAACCTAGAAAGCTAAACTATTTGGAAAACCGATAGCATCACCCTTCATATCCCGCAAATGCGCTGAAATGCAAAAATCAGGCAGCTCCCAATACAATGAATAACTATAAGAAGCGACCGCTTTAGAAAGCCGATCAGCAACAATGTTTTCCTCTCTCGAAAATATGAGTGACTTGAAACTGAATAGTTAAAATATAACTCAAACAAGCCATCCGCTGAGCTCAAAACTTCCAAGGAACCTTTCTTGAATGCGAAGCAAAAAGATTAACTACATAAGAATAGTAGTATTCTAGCCATCCCAACCGAAATACATAGCCTGCTTAAGGCAAAAAATAGTCGTCATAAGCTCTACCTCAAAAGCTATCAAAGAGCCTAATAGAAGCATAAAACAACCTCGAATAAAACCCCTACAATTACTACAAAAACCACCATCACCGGCCGAGCCAAGAGTGCCATTAGCCGCCCCATTTGTATTAAGCTTTAACCAATTCGAAGCGGCAACAACCAACAAACAAGCAAAATCTTTGGAGCCTTCTTTAGCAACCCTGAAACATCTAGCCTGTGCAAAATAAAAGATCCAAAGCACTATTATTCATAGTGCCAGTCTAACAAAAAATTGATTCCTTAATTGAATGAGCAAGAAACACCAAAACTCGAAAGATAGAAGTGAAAGTACTATTATGCATACTTTTATTCCAAACCCACCAAATGGCCGAAAAATAAAAAAATATCATAGCATAAGACAGGTTAGTAATTTGAGAACTAGCTGCAACAAATAAAACCTCCTGAAATAAAGTACAAGAATCAGTCTTATTTAGAGGAAAAGAAAACTGAGCAGTGTGATATAATCCCAAACAGCCAAAACATAAGGACAATGCACAAAAAGATGAGAGAAAAAGTCCTCCCCATTTTCGCACAAACAACATCTAAAAGCTAGAGGATACCTCTACGTTGAAAGACCTCATCAGTAGGAATTTTTCTCCTAAGAAGCCGCCAACAAAATAGAGCCTTTGAAGGCGGAATATGCTTCACCCAAAGAACCTTTGCATATTTATCCCCAGCATGATCACCAATCAAACTCAATTATATAATCTTAGCAGTGACCTCACCATTAGCAGAAAAGCACCATAACAAATTATCATTAGATCTCAAATCAACATGAACATTACTAATCCAATCCAAAAACAGAGGAAAAACCATTTTTAAAAAGTTCGGTAAAATCCAGTGACCAAAATCATCAATAAAATGGAAAACCAAAAAATCATAATTTGAGAACCTATCCTGCAAAGAAAGAATGTCCAAAATAGGAACCCAATCCAATTATCAAATAAGAAATGCACCTGAAAATTCCGTCCAATCACCTAGCCACATTGATGAAAAAGAAGACTAATAGGCATAAAATGTTAATGTTTTTATGCCACTTTTTATATTGAATTTGAGCTAGTTTATAATTAATTGTTGATGAAAAGTACCTAATTAATGTATTTTTCTATTTTCAGTAAAAGAAAGACAAATGTTGAAATTACTATATTTCTGAGCAACCTTTACTGAGAAAATCATATCTGGAGCCATACTTAGAAATTTTATGCAATTCCAGTTGCTAATGATTTTGGATTCAATAGGCTACAATACTATAATGTTTCATTGCAAATGGTTTGGCCAATCAATGCCAGTTTGATTTACAAATTCATCAGTTGTGGCAGATTTACACTGTCTCGAGAAAATGAGGATTTGAGTATCTTCCTGATGTCCAAATTGTGAGATAAATATATGCCTGGAAAGATAAAACACATACCTAACGTTTGAAACAAAAATCACTGGATTCAGAGTTCATTTGATCACCCAAAGTCTACTTGGAATCTACCTGACGGTCATTTTAGATAAAAAAGGAAAGTTCTTTGCTTATTTGGACTACATTTGTGATTGGACTATCATATCACCACACACCAACCATGTGTTCGAATTTACCACATCATATGCCACATGGAAGGTCAGATTATTCTAATTTAATTATTGGAATAATATTTAGGATAAAAGGAAAAGGAATTAAAGATTGATTTTTATTCCTGGAGGGATAAGGAATGTTTCCTTATCTCTAGTGTGAACATGAGGCACAAAATACCTCTATGTCCTTAAGGTGGCCGGCCATTTTGAGAATTTATGGAGATTGAGATTATGCAATATTGTATATCCTATATTCTCTAGGTTTTAGAGATACCTTAGGGTTAAACTAATCTTAAACCTCTCCTATAAATAGATTGCTACCTTGAGATTGAAAAAAATGATCCTTTACACAATTCACTAGCCCTCAAGGCTACAATAGTCTTCTTCCCTCTCCAACCGCATCTTTCCCTTTCTTTTCCTCCCCATTCTCATAGCATTATAGGTATTTAGTTAGATTTATTATTCAGTTTTTAAGAGAGCAAAGTTGTGCTACACAAAGAAAAGTCTAAGGAGATTTGGCCAGCCTTTGGAGGAGTCACCTTGACACTTTGATCATAGTTTGAAGAAGCTAAGAAGAGAGGATTGAAGAACCAATTTCCAGTAGTCATAAATCCGAATTTGTTTTCTTTTCTTTTATTTTCTTTGTTATTTAAACTATGTTGTCTCTTATTTATTTCATGGATAATTTTGAGATGATGTGTAGCTAATTTTTCTATAAGGATTATGAAGCAACCCTTTTATAACTATTTAGTTTCTAATGCATATTTAAATTTGATTCATGTTTAAGGTTAATATTTTATTGTAGTTCTTAATGCTTCCATGAAAAAGTGGATTGATTAAGTATTTATATTGGCTTAGAAATAAGGAGTATAGATATGGATGGGAAATAAAATACATGGTTATAGAAATATTGCATGCCTTAGTGACAACTTTAACACGATTTATTGGGTTTGCATGTCTTAGGACTTAAATTTCCGTGTTTACATTAGAAGTAATTAAATATGTTGTGCTTGCGAGATTATAATGCATTGAGAAATCAACTTCTAGTCATATGTGGTTAAAGGGGGGTTAACCTATGAATCTACAATGCATTAGGGCTAAATAGGAGTATTAGTGGTGAAATCATAATCCTTGTTTCTTAAAATCTGTAAAATCGTACTTGCTGCTTTGTTCTTGTTTTTAATATTGCTTTGCTTTTAAATTCATGCTTGGATACACACAACAATCAAACAAACTCTCTTTTAATTTCAAACTTTAATTTACAATTTATTTAATTTCAATAACTAGAGACATTATTCCTCGTGGGATCAATATCGAAATTCTCTTGGAACTCCACTTTATTACTTTTTGATTCTTGCACTTGCGAGTTAATTATACCACAACAAAGACGCTGAACTTCTCTAACAGCTCGCTAAACAAAGAAGCTACATAATGCTCTTTGCCTTGGAAGCGAGATCAAAGAAAAATAAGAACAGGATAGGTCCAAATCTTCCAAACTAAAGAGGAAAGCAAAGATTTATTAAACAAAGAAAGATTCTTGATCTCCAAACCCTCAGCAGCCAAAGGCAAACAACACTTATCTCAAGCAAAAAATTCCTTTCGGTGAAAAATTGATCTACACCACAAAAAATTCCTTATAGCTCGAGTTACAGATTGTAATATACTTTCCTGCCATTTATATGTCATAAAAGAATGAACAAATTTTGATGTAATAAAAGAGTTAATAAGACACAACCTTCCCAAAAAAAGAAAGCAAATGTTTTTTCCAAGCCTCTAACTAAGCCAATATCCTATTTGTAATAGGATGGAGATCAAAATCGTTGGAGCACCCTAAAAAAGTAGAACACCTAAGTAAACAAAGGATTATGCCTAGAAACATAAACAATATCCCTCGTATAAAGAAATGACTTTTTCCAGTTGACAATTTTCACAGAGAGCTCACCATATTTGGCAAAAGCATCATAAATGCAACAAATAGTATGAGTAAAAGCTTTGCGAAACAATAAGACATCATCAGTATACAAAATATAGGAAGGAGCCACAACCTCTCTAGTAGCAACCATAGGACTCAAATTTGTCAACTGAACAAGATGAGTTAACAAACGACTGCGGTAATCTTCAGCAAGCCCAAACAACAAAAGAGATAGAGGATCACCCTGCCTCACACCACGGTAACAGGAAAAATAGCCACAAAGGGTACCATATAATAGAATAGAGATGCATGCTGAATGCAAAATGGTATTAACATAAGAACAAAATTAAGCCGACAACCCAAAACTCTCTAGAATCGGAAACAAGAAAAACCAATTCAAAGTTTCAAACGTCTTTCGAATATCAATTTTCATGGCAACAATACCCCCAAAACTACGACGATCTAACAAATTAACACACTTTGAGGCCGTAGCAATAGCATTTTGACTCTAGCACTGACTGATAAAACCAAATTGATTCGAAGAAACAATTCGGCTAACTATAGAAGGATCTTGGTGATAATCTTGAATAAAAAATTCCAAGCACAATAGGACATAATTTATCCATTGAGTTTGCCTCATCAGACTTAGGAGTTAAAAAAATTAGAATTAAGACACGACTGAATAAAATTAGAAGCAAATAAAAACTTAACCGCTTAAATGGCATCATCACCAATAATATACCAAGTTTTCTGATAAAACAACACAGGGAAACCATCCGGTCTAGAGGCATTATTCAGATCGAGAGCAAAAACAACAATTTGAACTTCCTCATTTGAAGGCAAAGCAGTTAAAATAACATTCTCAGCAAATGAAACCTAGTTAGGAATGAAACTCGAAAACATAAAAAAATGAACCACCCTCGGAGAATCAGAATTAAAAAGAGAGTGATAATACTGCAAAGTATGCTATTGGATAACATCAACATCATCCACAATAGCACAATTCATCAAAAGAAAAGATAAAGGCTTATTAATACGCTTCATCTGTAAAGCAGCATGAAAGAATGCAGAATTCCTATCTCCTTTTGTCAACCATTTTAAGCAACACTGGACTCTAAGCATATCATGGTGAAGCTTTAATTCATAATCCAGACAAGAATGAGCATCCAACTCCTCTTTAAACTGAGCCACCATAAAACCCAAATTAGAAATATCATTCGGGACAGATACTAAACGTTGATGAGCAGCCAAAATCCAAATCTTTTATCACCAAAAACATCTTTATTCCAACTGTGTAAAACTCATTTAACCTGTTTCAAACAAAACATAACTTGTAACAAAGAATTTCCAAAAACATAATTTTTCAAAGCCAAAGCAACAATCGAAAGAAAAGAATCGTCCCTAATCCACATCGATTGAAACCTCCGATCAACAAACTTGAGAAGTAAAGGACTATGATCTGAGCAAAACCTAGGCAGAACTTGACAATTTACCTCAACTCAAGAGTCCAAACATAACTACATACAAAAAACCCATCCCATTTACTAGCCACAAAACCATGGACCCCACACCTAGCCCAAGTAAAAACATCACCTATAGAATCAACAGAAAGCAAACTCGAAGCCTCAATTGCTAAACGAAATTCATCACAATCTGTATGTAATGGTAATTTGCCAAATTTCTCATGAGAATCAAAAACTGCATTGACTACTACAATCCACGAGATATCAATGGAGGAGCTAAAAAAGCTAAGAAAAGATCGTAAACAATGCCTTGCAGCATGGAAAACACTAGCATAAATAAAGGAAAAACAAAAAGAATTTCCACAAAATAAAAATCTAGCTATAACATGTTGATCTGCACAACCATTATCTGAACATCAGAAACCAGACTGGAAGACAACAACCACATTATAGGAAGGCCATCAGAGTTAACATTAGCAAGTACAAAAGAAAATCCAATAGAAGACCAATAAGAACTTGGAACCGACTCAAAAGGAACCAACGGCTTTGCAAAATAAATAAAAGCAGGACAATGCGAAAAACACAACTGACGAAGAGCCCTATAAGAGTTCGCATTACCAATCCTGTGATAATTCCAAAAAAGAACATTCATGGGGAAAAGACTGATTACTAGAAGCCCTAGTGATATGCCATTGAGCAACCAAATCTGATTTAACAATACAATTACCCACATATCTTTCCAATCTACCCCGCCTTCAAGATTTTCTTCCTCTATCAGCTTTAGAAGGCTCAGAGAAAAGATCTGAAGACCCTTCAACCGGCACCTCATCCAAAAAAAGTTAATAATAATAATAATAATAAATTTAATGCATTTTGATGTTTTTTAATGATTTAATTCTTCTATACTATTTTATTTTTAGAGTAAAAGGGATCAATCATAAACTATTTTTTATTGTATCATGAATAAAGTCTTCTTTATAATATAGGCTGCTATGGCGATTTTTCGGAAGTTGTCCCCACGTTCTTGAAGCTACAACCAAACCCTGTAAAATAAACAAAAACCCTGTCAAAGGGGCGCCGGTGTGGTGACCGGCATTTTCCCTCCGATGCTTAAGTCAACCATTGAACTCATAAAGAAATCAATAATATTAAAATAGCATGGAAATAAAGGGAGAAAAGGTGAAGAAATCGGTCAAAGGGAGGCTTTAGGCTCCAGTGGTACTAGTTAGCCAAATTTGTGAACAGTGCCGCCTCCGCCTGACCATGCATGGGGAAACTCGGATGAGACAAGGAATTTTGGTGGGAGATATCCAAGAATGGCGGCTCCTAGGTTTTTCAAAGTCAAAAAAGTGATTCCCTTCTTTCCTTGTCTTTTTCCTTTTTATTCCCATTTTCGATGACCAAGATTGAAACCCTAAAGGGCCTCCCTTAGATGGGTGACAGCTAGCCCTATTCCCATTGGTCCTTGGGCTTAGGGTTCTGCTTGTAATGGATGCCTGGCCTACCACAATAATTGGGTATTTATTTATTACCCAAATAGTAGGGTATTAAGCCCTTTGGCCAAAAATACCTACAAAAATAGCTATTGTGGTATAATTAACTCGCAAATGCACGAATCAACAAGTAATAAAGTGGAGTTTAAAGAAGAATTACAATATCGATCCCATGAGAAATAATGTCTCTAGTTATTGAAATTTAAATAAACTGTAAATTAAACTTTGAAAATTAAAATAGAGTATTTTGAAAGATTGTTGTTGTGTAACCAAGCATGAATTTAAAAGCAAAGCAATATTAAAAACAAAGACAAGGCAGCAAGTACGATTTCACAGATTTTAAGAAACAAGGATTATGATTTCACCACTAATATTCCTATTTAGCCCTAATGCATTGTAGATTCATAGGTTAACCCCTCTTTAACCACATATGACTAGAAGTTGATTTCTCAATGCATTCTAATCTAGCAAGCACAATGTGTTTAATTACTTCTAATCTAAACATGGAAATTTAAGCCCTAAGACATGAAAACCCAATAAGTTCTTGTTAAAGTTGTCACTAAGGCATGTAATATTTCTATAAACATGTATTTTATTGTCCATCCATATCTATAATCCTTATTTCTAAGCCAATATAAGCACTTAATCAATCCACATTTTCATGGAAGCATTAAGAACTACAATAAAATATTAACCTTAAGCATGAATCGAAATTAAATATGCATTAGAAATTAAATAGTCATAAAAGGGTTACTTCATAATCCTTAGAGTAAAATTAGTTACACATCATCTCAAAATTATCCATGAAATAAATAAGAGACAACATCATTTAAATAACAAAGAAGATGAGAGAAAGAAAACAAATCCAGTTTATGACTGCTGGAAATTGATTCTCCAATCCGTTCTTCTTAGCTTCTTCAAACAATGATCAAAGCGTCAAGTTGATTCCTCCAAAGGTTGGCCGAATCTCCTTGGACTTCTCTTTGTGTAACACAACTTTGCTCTCTTAAAAACTGAATATAAAATCTACTAAAAACCTTTGTTGCTGTGAGAATGGGGAAGAAAAGAAAAGGATAGATGCAGCTGGAGAGGGAACAAGGGTGCTGTAGCCGTGAGGGCTTATTAACTTGTGTGAGGGATACTTTTCACTCTCAAGGTAGTAATCTATTTATAGGAGAGGTTTAAAAGTGGTTTAACCCTAAGGTGTCTCTAAAACCTAGAGAATATAGGAGATATAATATTACATGATCTCAAACTCCCCTAAATTCTCTATATGGCCAGCCATCTCAAGGGTAAGGATGAATTTGTGTCTCATGTTCACACTTGGGATAGAGATACTTTCCTTATCTTGTTAGGAATCAAATTAATATGCAACTCTAATTCCTTTTAGTCTAGATATTATTCCAATTTAATATAATTAGAATAATCTGACCTTCCATGTGTCATATGATGTGGAAAATTCAGAAACATGGCTGATGTGTGGTGACATGGCAGTCCAATCACAATGTTAGTCCTAGTAAGCATAGAATTTTCCTTTTTTATCTTCAATGACCGTCAGGCAGATTCCAAGTACACTTTGAGTGACCAAATGAATTCCGAATCCAGTGATTCTTGTGGCAAACATTATTTTTGTGTCTTATATTTCCAAGAATATATTGATCGCACAAATTGGACATCAGGAAGACACTCAAATCCTCATTTTCCCAAGCCAGTGTAAATCTGCTGCAACTGATGAATTTGTTGAATTTGTAAATCAAACTGGTACTGATTGGCTGAACCATTTGTAATGAAACTTAGCAACATTGAAGAATATTGAAGCATGAATCATTAGCAAATGGAATCGCACAAAAATTATAAGTGTGGCTCCAAATATGATTTTCTCAGAAAAAGTTGCGCAGAAATACGGTAATTCCAGCCTTTGTATTTCTTTTACTGAAAAAATACAGTTTTTAAGTATTTTTCATTTACAATTAATCATAAACTAGCTTAAATTCAATATCAAAAGTGGCATAAATACATTAACATTTTATGCCTATCAATAGCCCCCAAATTGGTATAATCTGCAGATTAAACCAATTTTTAGAGATAGAAAAACACCTGCGGGTGCGAATACGAAGGTTTTAAACAACTGAATAATTGAAACATCCCCTTCTTTTTTTTTTGCGGCAGCTTTATGGGAGTGATGGGACTTGCCTTAAATGCATGTCACATGTCCCTTGTAAGCCTCCCCCCTTTCCGCACCGACTACTACCCCAAACCTTCCACCTTCCTCCTTCTCTTCATTCTGCTTTCTTCTTTTCTTTTCTTTTCTTTTCTTTGGTTTCTTGCTTTTTTCCTTCTCGGCTTTGCACCATAAATTCCAGTGAGCTTCATTCTTCTTCCTTCCTTCCTCTTTTTCTCTCTTTGCTGATCGAAGACCAAGTGATCCTTCGGCTCGCACTGTTCTTCTTCAGCTTCGGCTACGCTCTTTTTGCGGGTAGGTTTTCACCTTTCTTTATCTTTCCTTCTGTTTGTCACTGATGGTTTACTGGCAGTTTTCTCTAACCTTTTCTTTCTTTCGTGCAATTTTCTCAGGTTCACAGTAGGAAAAACTCCCTTCACCTTTGCTGTCACTTGCTGCGCTTTCAACCTTCATCGCAGACTCAAAGGTACGGTGTGTTCTTTGCCCCTTCCTGTTCTTCCTATGTTGGAAAGATAATTGCTGCTCGTTATTTGGTGTTCTGCCTGCTTTTGCTTCTGATTTTGTGCTTATGTGTTGCTGCCGACGATGGATTTTCTAGGTTCGCCGCAAATATATTCGTAGGCTATATATGTGTTGATTACTATTTTTGCTTCTAGGGTTTATGCCTAGGCTATTTGTGAGCATGTGTTGCATAGAAACTATTTAGGATGTAAATAGGAACCCTAGTTCTGTGCCGATGCTCAGAACCGAGGTTAAAGCACAGGGCCTGAGACAAAGCCACGGGTCCGGGGCTGAGGCTGGGGCCTGAGCTAAAGCCACGGGACGGAGGCTGAGGTTGGGGCTTGAGTTGATGCCACGGGACCAAGGCTGAGGCTAGGGCCTGAGCTGAAGCCACGGGACTGAGGCTGAGGCTGGGGCCTGAGCTGAACCCACGGGACTGGGGCTGAGGCTAGGGCCTGAGCTGAAGCCACGAAACTAAGGCTGAGGCTAGGGCCTGAGTTGAAGTCATGGGACTGGGGATTTAGGTATAGCTTGGCAAGCCTAGGCGAGCTCTAGGAGGTTGGTACCTGGATGCATTTAGCATCCTGTAGTATTTCACTTCTGACTCGGGGGATGGCCCTCTTGACAGTGAGTATTCTTCTGTATTTCAGATGTCTCGCCCTTCACCGAGCGGTGGTGGTGGCAGTCCTGGTCGTCCCCTGTCTAGTCTCCCCTTAAGCTTTCAAACCATCCTTGACCTCGTGCCTAGGCCCTATAGGCTTAACATCTTTAATGAGCCACCCTACTCTTGCTTGAGGAATCTTGATATCTAGCAGATGGTGGAGATTTCTAACTCCTTGGATTGAGAATCTAGTGGCACATCTAGGCCCGAGGAGTGTGAGGCTACGGAGGAACGTGGAACTTCTTCCAAGACTCCAGTTGAACTAGCTGGGTCTTCCCAGCAAACGGAAGAGGAAAAGGTCCCAGAGGGACCATGGAGTTTTGATGAGGTGAAGTAAAGAGTAACCGAAGTTGACTTGGATCGGCTAAGGTCTGATTACTCGGTACCTGATAGCATCACACTGCAGGTATCTGAAGACAATGAGTTGCCAAGCTCTCCTCCTGCTGGCGAGGTTTTGTTGAACCGGTGGTTCTTCAAGTGTAGCCTAAGGTTGCCGCTTCCTTACTCTGTCTGCCGCCTTCTTCATTACATTCTCCTGGCACCTCTACAGCTCAATCCTAACACATGGAAAGGGATTTACTGCTTCCATGTGCTGTGGCGAGAGCATTTTGGCTTCAATCCTAGCCCTGCTGAGATCCAAGCCTACTTTAAAATTAGATTAGCTGCCAAAAAGGTTGGCTCTTTTTGCTATTACCCCCGGCGCAGGAAGTTCCTTCAAAAGCCTCCTGAAACTTTGAACTGGCAGCAGGACTGATTCTTTGTAGGAGGGGATTGGGAAGGCATAGACTCAGGTTCTGGGGTCGAGCCTTCAGTTTCCCATACTTTCCGTGGGAGCAACCACGAGTGGAGCTATTCTATTCTCCACCTAGACGAGTCTGCTAGGTCTAGGGTTAACCACATCCTTGACCTTGATATAAGTCAAAGGGACTCCACACTCTGTTTGGAGGAGGACAGGCTAGCTGGTGATAGTGCTTAGTCGCTCCTCGCTCTGTTTTGTTCACTGTGACTATGTTATAGGTTTCTGATCTTATGCGTACTCCTTTGATGCAGGGATGTCATCAGCCAGCGGATTCAAGAAGAGCTTGCCAGGTGGCCCCGACCAGAGCAGTGCTGCCAAGTCGGCTAAGATCAGCTCTGGGTCATCTACTCGGGCTCATGCTGCCATAGCTGGCAACTCTCCTTTGCCTCCTCTTCCTTCCAAAGGCGGCTGCTCCAAGGATCTTAAAGAGGTAGATGGCTCCTCCCATGCGCGAGTGAGCTGGGAGTCGGTACCCACCCTGAAGTCCAGCTCGCGACCCTCTAATGGAAGGGATTTGTCAACGGGGGCTAGCGATGGTAACAAGAGCCAATCGTCCAGCTACGCATGAGGCCTCATCAATTCCTTGATAAAGGAAGTCTTCCCTGCGAAGGACAGGTGACTATCTGGCCTTCCCAAGTCTTCACTTCCTACCGAGGTCTTTCACCAGGCCACTTTGGTGAGTGCTATAAGCATATCGCATCCCAAATATTTCAACTTCCTTGACTCTCGCTTACAAGCTACTTATTGATTATGCAAGTGACTTTCGCAGCCTACAAACTCCTGGAGCAAGTTGCTCGGCATAAAGAAAATGTTGCTGCTGCCGTTGCTGGTCAGAAAGAAGCTCAGAGAGAGCTAGACAAGGCTATGAATTGCATCATCTACTTTGAGCTTGTGATGACAAAGAAAGAGCTAGAGTTCAATCAGAAGGAGAATGAACTGAAGCTCAAAGATACGGAGCTCAAAGTTAACACGATGAAGATGAAGAAGAGCCTTCAAAAGTCTGAAGAGCTGAAGGCTGAGCTCGAAACAGTGAGGAGTAAGCTTAAGGAAACTGAGGTAAGCCTCCAGCTGAAGGACGAGGAGATCTCAAAATTGTTCGATGAGGTTAAGGGTCACTTTGATGCTGGGGTCGATTCTGCCCTCGCAGCCATCAAAGCCAAATTCCCAAACCTTGAGCTTCGCTTGCTAGATGAGCCTTCAGAGCAAGTTTTGGCTCCCTCTATTGCTTCAACCTCCGGGTCGACACCTAACTCCTCGGTTCCTCTTCCAGAACTGACCTCCTCTGCTCCCGCTTCAACTTCTCCTCCTGCAGATTCTCCAGCTCTCGGCTCAGGTTCCCCTCCATCTACGCCGTGACTGACAGCTCCCAAGCCTCTTTACCCGCTTGTCATTTTGATTTCCCATACCAATTGTAATTGAGACTTTGTTTTACTTTTTTGGCGCGTCAAGGCCAAACTTTTCTATTTACTTTTCCTTCTTTCTTTCATTGTACTCAAACACTTATACCATCTCTTTAACCTTCATAAAAATTTACATGAAATTTCCCTTTTATTGTCATGAGTTTGTGTGGTGCACAGTTTTGCCTTTGTACTTTATCTTGCTCGAAACTACTGTAAATATGAGGCTGAGTTGAGGTGAGTGCACTTCCGAGTGACGAAGCTCCCTTGTAGCCCTCCACTCTTCCTTGTTTCTTAGCAAATGAACTAGGGTGAGTTAACTAATTGGGTTGTAGCTTCTTCAACTCAACTCAGTAATTCGACTTCAATTTCACGATTGTTCACTTCCAAGGGTCTCGGCCTCTGGATTGATCTTGAGCTTAGCTCAGGGAGCGTTCGGCCCCTGGATTGATCTTGAGGTTAGCTCAGGGAGCATTTGGCTCCTGGGGGACTCAGTTCCAAGGTCAAACTTGAGGCTCACTCATGAGGCATCTAGGCTTTGGGATCTCGGCCCAGCTTCTAAAGCCTTTAGCTTCTGGGGTCTCGGCCCCTGGATTGATCTTTGAGGTTAGCTCATGGAGCGTTCGGCTCCTGGGAGACTCAGCCCTCAAGTCAAATCTGAGGCTAACTTGCGAGGCATCCATGCTTTGGGATCTCAGCCCAGCTCCTAGAGCCTTTAGCTTCTGGAGGTCTCAGCCTCTGGATTGCTATTGAGGTTAGCTCAGGGAGCGTTCGGCTCCTGGGGACTCAGCCCCCAGGTCAAACCTGAGGCTAACTCGCGAGGCATCCAGGCTTTGGGATCTCAGCCCAGCTTCTGGAGCCTTTAGCTTCTGAGGGTCTCGACCCCTGGATTGATCTTGAGATTAGCTCAGGGAGCGTTCGGCTCCTGGGGGACTCGGCCCCTAGTTCAAACTTGAGGCTTACTCGCGAGGCATCCAGGCTTTGGGATCTTGGCCTAGCTTCTGGAGCCTTTAGCTTATGGGGATCTCGGCCCCTAGATTGATCTTGAGGTAAGATTAGGGAGCGTTCAGCTCCTGGGGGACTCAGCCTCCTGGTCAAACCTGAGGCTAAATCGCGAGGCGTCCAGGCTTTGGAATCTCAGCCCAACTCCTGGAGCCTTTAGCTTCTGGGGGTCTCAGCTTCTGGGTTGATCTTGAAGTTATATTTCTAGAGACAAACATTTACACCTGAATCTTTGTAGAAGAGGAATTTCATTTTATTGATAATATTATTTTCTTCGTGTACAAATCAAATGAAATTTCTTATAAAAATTTAGAGAAAATAAATTTTCAAGTGTTCCGCATTCCATGGGTGTGATAGGATCTTTCCATCTTCTCCCTCCAATTGGTATGTCCCAAGTCAAATTATCCTATTCACGTGGTATGGACCTTCCCAAGTTGGTCCCATTGCTCCAGCCCCATATTCTTTGGTGTACAATGTGATTTTTCTTAGGACTAGGTCACCAGGTCTAAATGTCCTTTGTTTGACCCTGGAGTTATAGTACTTAGCTGACTGTTGTTGATATGTAGCTGCTCGCAACTGAGCCAAGTCCCTTGCTTCCTCTATCAAGTCCAGATTTAGCCTCATTTGCTCTTCATTTTCTCTTTCTTTAAAGTCTTCAGTTCGGAAGTTGGGCATTCCTATCTCAACAGGGATGACGGCCTCAGCTCCAAAGGCTAGGGAGAAAGGTGTCTCCCCTGTTCTGGTTCTTGGAGTTGTCCGATAAGCCTAGAGAATTTCAGGAAGCTTTTCAGCTCAAGCCCCTTGTGTTTTTCCAGTTTAGTCTTCAAGTTCTGCTTGATAATCTAGTTTGCAACCTTTACTTGGCCATTGGCTTAGGGGTGGAACGGTGAAGAGTAAGCTGCTATGATCACCAAAATTAAGCACATATCTTTGTAGCTTTTGTTGTCGAATTGCCTTCCGTTATCCGTGACAATGGTGTGAGGTATCCCGAAGCGGCAAATGATTGACTTCCAAATGTAGCTGGAAGTCTTGGCCTCGGTGATTGTTGACAGAGGTTCAGCCTCTACCCATTTGGTGAAGTAGTCGATAGCCACTATAGTGGACCTATGAGGTCAATTCCCCACTGGGCAAACGGCCATGGGGTCATAACAGAGGTGAGCTGCTCCGGTGGTCTTTTCTGGACATTGGCGAACCTTTGGCATGGATCACACCTTCTCACAAACTCTCTTGCATCCCCTTGCATGGTGTTCCAGTAATATCCCTGATGAACGATTTTATGTGCCAAAGATCGTCCCCCTGCATGATTTCTGCAAACCCCCTCATGGACCTCCCTTAGGACATAGTCCACTTCCTCTTCTCCTAGACATCTTAGGTAAGGCAATGAGAATCCCTTCTTGTATAAAACGCCGTTGATAAGCATGTAATGTGGTGCTTTGTACTTCAGCCTCCTAGCTTCCAGTTTGTCTTTCGGCAGGGTAGCTTCTGCCAAAAATTCTACAATAGGGGTTCTCCAATCTGGCTTATCCTCAATAAGATTCACCTCTTGTTTTTCCTGTGAAATGCTAGGCTGCCTCAAGGTCTCTACCAGTATTGTGTGTGCCAGTTTAGATGTAGTCGCTGAAGCTAGCTTAGCAAACGAATCAGCGTTTGCATTTTCTACCCTTGATATCTAGGTGATGCAGTATTCCTTGAATTCCTTTAACAACTCCTTGGCCAGCTCCAGGTAGCTGATCATGCTTGCCCCCTTGGCTTGGTATTCTGAACTGACTTGCTTCACAACTAATTGTGAATCGCTGTAGACATGTAGCTTCCAAACTCTCATTGACTTTGCCATTTTTAGCTTGGCAATCAATGTTTCGTATTCCGCTTCATTATTTGACGCTTGGAAACCAAGTCTGAGTGCATATTCTAGCTTCACTTGCTCAGGTGCTGGTGTAGTCAGGATGAAAACTGCTCCGCTTCCATGCTCGTTGGCTGACCCATCTGTATGTAAAGTCCAGAACGAGGTTAGTCGAGCAGTAGCTTCTTCACTGTCCATATCCGGGGTGACGACCTCTCCCTTTCCCGAGGTGGTGAGTTATGCTATAAAATCAACTACTACCTGAGCTTTTATTGTTGTGCGGGGCTTGTATGATATCTCATAGTACCCCAGTTCGATAGACCACTTTATTAGCCTCCCAGATGACTCTGGTTTCTGGAGTACTTGCCTCAAGGGGTAGCTAGTGGGTACCGTGATTGAATGTGCTTGGAAGTAGGGCTTCAACTTTCGTGAAGACATGATCAATGCCAAAGCCAGTTTTTCGATGCTAGGGTACCTCGTCTCCGCATGCACCATAGCCTTGCTAACGTAGTAGACCGGGAGTTGGGTTGTTCCCTTTTCTCGTATTAGGGCTGCACTTACTGCCATTTTTTATACAGCTAGGTATACAAACAGTGTCTCTCCGTAAATAGGTTTGGACAACAACGACAATGCGCCTAAGTATCTCTTGAACTGAGCGAAGGCTTGCTCACACTCCTCGGTCTAGATGAAATCCTTAGCACCTCTAAGGATTTTAAAGAAAGGTAAACACTTGTCAGTGGCTCTCGAAACAAATCGGTTTAAGGCGGCTATCTTCCCTGTCAGCTTGTGGACATCTTTCACCTTCTTGGGAGAGGTCATCTCCATGACTGTTTTGATCTTATCAGGGTTAGCTTCAATCCCTCGCTGATTCACCATGAAACCCAGAAATTTCTCTGAAGACACTCCAAAGGCACACTTGGCCGGGTTGAGCATCATTTTATATTTCCTCAAGATATCGAACATTTTGCCTAGGTGACTCAGATGTTCGGCTGCCTTGACACTCTTTACCAACATGTCATCCACATAAACTTCCATTGTCTTCCTGATTTGATCTGCGAACATTTTGTTCACCAGCCTCTAGTAGGTGGCTCCAGCATTCTTAAGCCCAAACGGCATCGCCTTATAGCACTATAAGCCGAGGTTGGAGATGAAGGCGATATTCTCTTGATCATCCAGGTGCATCCCAATCTGGTTATATCCTGAGAAAGCGTCACAAAAACTGTACAGCTCACTTCCAACAGTAGAATCCACCAGTTGGTCAATTTTCAGTAGTGGGAAGCTGTCCTTGGGGCATGCTTTATTCAGGTCTGTGAAATCCACACACATCTGCCATGCTCCACTGCTCTTCTTTACAAGCACTACGTTTGCTAGCCAGGTTGGGTATAGCGCCTCTTTGATGAGACCTGCCTTAAAGAGCTTTTCCACCTCTACTTTGACCGCTTCGTACCTCTCGGGGTTGAAGGCCCTTCTCTTCTGCTTAATTGGCTTGAAATTCAAGTCTACATTTAACCTATGCACGATCACTCCCGGATCTATTCCAGGCATATCTTCATGTGACCAGGCGAACACATCTGAATTCGCTTTTAGAAACTCCACAAGTGCTTCCTTCAACTCTGATGAAAGCATTGTTCCAATCCTTATAGTTCTTGTTGAGTCTCTTGGGTCTAGCTGTATGCTTATAAGATCCTCTACTGGTTCTCCTCGAAATGACTCCTACTTTCTGTCTTCCATTTGTTTGAATTCTTCCCCAGTCATCTCAACTTCCATCATAGATGGGTCTCTAACCGACGCCTCTGCTTCTCCTCCAGAAGTTAGGAGAATGATCATCTCGTCTGCGCTAGGTGGCGTTGGTGAAGTAGTCTCAATATGGGTTGTATTGAACTTTACCAAACAATTTTGTATCCAGGTTGTATGAACTTTACCAAACTATCTAGTTTGGTAAAGTTGTACAACTTGAAATCTCAATACGGTCTTTCAAACAAAATTTTTTCTGAATTATAAAAGTTGTTGCGGGAAATGCTACCGAGCTATTATGTTTTGTCAGATTTTATGTACAACGTGAAAAAGACTCTTACAGTATTGGGCATGGATTACGAGAAGATACATTGTTGTCACAACAACTGCATTCTTTATCGAAAAGAGTATGCAACACAAGAAAGTTGTCTTAAATGCGAAGCATCGAGTTGGAAGGAAACTGATTATGGAAGTAAATGAGTAAATGTCCCTCATAAAGTCATGTGGTATTTTCTACCCATTCTATGAATCAAAAGGATGTTTCAGAGTGTTGAGACAGCTAAAAAATTTACGTGGTATGCAAATGAACGAAAGGTTGCAGTTGGCAAGTTAAGTCATCCCACCGATTCACCATCTTGGAAGCTAGTTGATTGCATGTGGCCTAATTTTGGTAATGAATGTCAAAACTTAAGGCTTGGGATTGCAGCTGAAGGCATTAACCCACATAACCATATAAGTTATCAATACATTTGTTGGCATGTGCTTACAGTTACATATAATCTTCCAATATGGTTGTGTATGAAATGGAAGTTTATAATGTTGACAATGTTGGTATCTAGACCAAAGCAGCCTAGCAATGATATAGATGTTTATCTGTAGCTATTGATTGACAATCTGAAGCAGTTGTTGGGTAAGGGAGTCCGAGCTTGGGATTCGTGTAAGAGAATTTTTCACTTTGAAAGCAATATTATTGTGGACTATAAATGACTTCCCCACATATAGTAATTTGTCTAGTCATGCCACTAAAGGATATTTTGCTTGTCCTATTTGTAGCCAGAACACGTGTGCTCAAAGTTTGAAAAATTGTAGAAAAATGAGTTATTGTGGACATAGGAGGTTTCTTCTGAGTGATCATCATTTTTGAAAGCAAAAGAAGCCTTTCAGTGGATTTCAAGAGTTTCGTCCAACACCTTTACCTATGACAAGAGAAGATATACTTCAAAAATTTGACTCTAAGTAATTTGAAAGTGGTAATAAGAGTAAAAAATCTACTGCTGATCGAGATTACTGGAAAAAGAAGTCTATAGTTTTTGAGCTTGAATATTGGAAGTCATTATATGTGAGACATAACTTAGATATCATGCATATTGAGAAAAATGAATGTGAGAGCATTGTTGGCACATTGCTTAACATTCCTAAAAAAACAAAAGATGGACTTAATTCTCTGCTAAATTTGGTCGTAATGGGCATAACAAATGATTTGGCTCCTATTGTTAAAGAGAAAAATACATATTTACCACCTGCATGTTACACATTATCCAAGGAACATAAGAAATTTTTTTGCAAGTGTTTGGCAAATTTAAAGGTTACTGATGGTTACTCTTCAAATATTTGGAATATTGTGTCGATGAATGATTTGAAGTTGAAAGTCATGAAATCTCATGATTACATACATTGATGCATGCTGCAATACGATCAGTCTTATTGTGAAGACGTTGTGTTTACTTGAAAAGTATTTTCCTCTGTCTTTCTTTGTTATAATGGTCCATTTAACTGTTCATTTGGTTCAAGAAGTGCAATTGTGTGGGCCAGTTTACTTTCGGTGGATGTATCCATTTGAGAGATACATGTAAGTGTTGAAGGGGTATGTTTGCAATCATTACCACCCAGAAGGCTGCATTGCAGAGAACTACATCGTTGATGAAGCAATCAAATTTTTTAGTAAGTATCAAAAAGGCGTGCATGCAATCAAGAACCCACATGGCCGCCATGAACTACAATGTGTGAAATATGATACTGGTGATCCTTTGAAAGGTGGTAATCAAACAATATTACTCTTACACTATGGGAGCAAGTACATCTCTACATACTTTCAAATACATCTGAAGTACAACCATACTTCGAGTAAGTTTTATATTTTTTATTGAATATTTATTTCAATATTGGTTTATTATAGTCATTACCATTATGGATTTTCCCATTTGAAATAACTTTGGTTTGTTTTAGGAAACATATGGAGAGTTTAAGATGTGATATTTGTAACAAAACAAGAAAAGCAAAATGGTTTCAAGACAAACAAAATCACACTATTATTGTATGGTTCTGAAATGAAGTAAGTTTAAAATTGTTACTTTATTGCAAATTTTCAAGGCTAGTGTTTTCATACACACTATCATATTAATTATATAGTTGACGCATTTACTAATATTGCTAGTGGCTTTTTTGCAGATTCATAAAGAATTGAGTGAACCAAATAGTAGTGTGTCACAAACATTGAGATGGATAGCATTGGGACCATGTTTTGAAATAATGACTTATTTAGGCTACGACATCAACGGGATTCGATACTATACAGTTGAAAGAGACAACAAGTGCATTACACAAAACAGCGGTGTAAACTTGGTGGCTCATCCGATGTAGCATGCATATGCAAAAGATGACAATCCAAAATTCATCGATATGTCATTCTATGGTGTAGTGGTTGAAGTATGGGATGTGGATTACATTAAATTTTGAATCCCGGTGTTCAAATGTGATTGGGCTGACAGCAAGTATGGTATTAAGATAGATGATTGCAGATCCACATGTGTCAATTTTATCAAACTTGGTCACAAATCTGATCAATTTATTTTGGCTTCCCAAGCAAAACAAGTATTTATGTTGAGGATCCTTGTGATTCACAATGGTTGGTGGTATTAAGCACTCCTCATTACACACAGATCGAATCTTCTAAAGGGGATGCATTTGGAGATATTGCATTGATTCATACTCCATTTGCTTTGCAAGTATCTAATGAAGAGAGCGATGTAGATGATGAGGACTGTAAGGAAGTTTGTATTCATAATGATTGTACTGGAATTTGGATTAAAAATAAAGAATAATGTTTTTTATGTTTCATTTTGTTGAATGAATAACTTTGGTTTAATTAATATACTATTTATTTTTTCTTTTATATTAAATTATATCAAAAATATCCTAACTATAAATTAACTGTTTATAAAATATTATTTTTTGAACCCTCTTTAAAAATTATAAATGTTTTTTTATTTTTCATTATAATTTTTCATTATAAAATATTAAAGATAAAGATGTTAATTATTAATCTTTAAAAATTCTTAAATATTTTTTTTATAATTAACAGAATTAAAAAGAAAAGGGTGTTGGACCAGGCGCCTAAAGTGGTGCCAAGATAGAAGCCTAGCACGGACTGCTTCTGCTGGGTAAAAAAGAAAAAAAAAATAGCAGGGCAAAACAACGAGTCCCTAGACAAAACCATCGTATTTACTCAAAACGGCATCGTTTAAAGCAAAAACGATGGTTTTGTAATGGAACCATCTGAAGTAAAAACTATGGGCCTACATCTGGGCCCGTCGTTTTTATTAAAACGGTGCAATTTTGGAGCCGTGAGTAAATACGACGGGCCTAGATCTAGCCTGTCATTTTTAACGAAACGGCACCGTTTTGGCTCATGTTTTGTTCATTACGCGCCTCTTCTCTCTCATTTTTCCCCATTCTTCCAGAAACCCTAAGCCCCGAAAAATCACCGCCGTTTGCTCCTCTTCTCCATTGTGGTCGAATTGTTGCTTCATTTCACGGCATAATAATGCATTTTCAACCTGAAAACTTTAAGGAGAGTACTTGGTAATCTTGGAATTATTTGTTTGAACCCGTGAAAATGTTTGATCTGTGAATTGGAAAATTATTTTGAAGATTGAATATATATTGTGCTTGATCATTGAATATAATGCATTATTTTGTTTGAATATTGAATTTATTTTGTTAAGTTGGTTGTTAATTTGTTCCTAATTGTGTATATAATCGGCAATTGTATAAACTACATGTGATATGTATTAAACTCAATGATATGTATGAACTACCCAAAGATATATTGTGCACATTTTTTGTGTGAAAAATTGTATATATATTGTTATAGGTTAATTTATTAAGGTTTAAGGGGTCAAATTTGGGATTGGTCAATTTTGGAATTTAAATATGAGGCGAATTGTTTGAAATTATTGAATTGTTCGATTTTACGACGGGCTTAAAACAATTAAAAACAACGCTTTATATGTATGTTATGGCGCGAATTGTTTTAAATTGTAGAAGTATTTGATTTTACAACGGGCCTAACACAATTAAAAACGACGGTTGGCCTAACACATTTTAAATTTTGGATATATGGTTTGTATATATGTTTTATATAGTTTAATTTTGTTAATTGTTAATTATTTTTAGCATTTCATAAACAAATTGCTAGTGGCAAATTTGGCCCCGCAGTATACATCGAGCATGGGGTTGGAGTAAATAAACACGGCCAAGCACAATCTAGATATGAAGGTACTTTGACTCGGGAAATTATACCGATAAACTACAAGAGTTAGAACGATGTTCCAGCGGAATTGAAAGATACATTATGGGAGTCAATAAAGGTAATAATACATTTTGTTTTAATTAATTTTTTTGGTTAATTAATTTTTTGTTATTATGATTATATTAATAATACCATAATTTTTTATGCATTATTATTTTGGAAATGACGAATTATTGAAGCACAAGACTTTGATATATTGTGCTGAAAAATGGAGGAGATTCAATAGTTTCATGTACACAAAATTTGTACACCCCTACCAAAAATTAGGGGACATGGAATATTTTGATGTCATCGTTGAAAAATTGACAAAAATCATTTCACAAGACCAGTGGGAGGAATTTGTACAGCAGCGGTTAACATCTGAATGGGCGGTAAGTAGAAATTTGTTTAGACCTCTCATAAAATACAGGATTTTTGCAAAAATGAATAGCATTTTAACTATCAGAAAATAACATTACCTCATGAGTTAAAACTTTCAATTCCTGTAACAAACTTTTTTAACCACACAGCTTCCTTAGTTGCCTCAGTAGCAGCTATATATTCAGCATTTGTAGTAGACAGAGCTACTACAAACTGTAGTTCACAAAGTGAAGATATAAGAAGAAATATATTTTCTATTGTCTCTATCTCCTACAAAGTCATAATCCATAAAACCAAGCAATTCAACACCATCATTATTCATTTTATAGATTAGACCCTCTAAGTCTATGCTTTTTAAATACTTAAGAAGCCATTTCATAGCCTCCCAATGACCTTTTCCAGGATTAAACATGTAACGACTCAAAACACTAATAGAGAAAGCTAAATTAGGTCTAGTGCATAACATAGAATACATAACAGAACCAACAGCATTAAAGTAAGGAAAAGAAAGCATGTCTTCTTTTTCAAACTCAATAACATGACATTGATTACAAGACAACTTGAAATGACCACCCAGAGGAACATTAACAGGTTTAACACTTTCCATAGAGAATTTCGACACAACATTTTTCAAATAAGAAGTTTGAGACAATTTCATTGTATACTTAGACCTATTTCTTTCTATACTAATACCAAAAATCCTTTTAGCACAGCCTAAATCCTTCATTTCAAATTCAGACCTTAATAATTCCTTAACACCTTGAATAACAGAAAGATTAGGACCAGCAAATAACATATCATCCACATACAAAAGTAAATAAACAATTTTATCAGTCATTAAATCTTTAAAATATAAAAAAGTATCAAATTGACTTCTCATAAAACCATATTTAATAACAAAAGAGTCAAAACGTTTATAACATTGTCTTGAAGACTATTTTAGACCATAAAGAGATTTTTTCAACAACGAACCAAATCAATTTCACTATCCTTAACCTTAAAATCCTCTGGCTGTCTCATGTAAATAATTTCTTCTAGATCCCTATGCAGAAAAGCAGTCAACATCCATTTGTTCTAACTCCCAATCAAATTGAGTAACCAAAACAAGAACAATTCTAATAGTAGTGTATTTGACTACAGGAGAGAAAATCTCATTGTAGTCAATACCCTCAACCTGAGTAAACCCTTTAGCTATTAATCTAGCCTTAAACCTAACAAGTTCATAATTAGACACGCCCTTTTTCACTTTGTAAATCCATTTACACTCAACCACTCTATGATCATTAGAAGGGTTCACCAAACACTCTAAGCATACTATAGTCTGGAACCTTTCCAAACCAAACCTGCTCAAGAGTTTTAAAATCTAAGGCAGTAGAGGGAGACATATTTATTAAATAAGCAACAAACATAATGGCTTTACCCCAAAACAAATAAGGAAAACCAGAGGAAATAAGCATACATCTAACATTTTCTAACAAAGTCTTATTCATCTTTTCAGCAACACCAATTTTTTATGGTGTATGCTTAACAATTCTATGCTTAAGAATACCACTAGAGGTGCAATACTCATCAAACACCTTATTACAAAACTCTAAACCATTGTCAGTTCTTAACAACAGACTTTCCTACTTGGTTCTCTACAAGGGTTTTCCAATCCATAAATTTGGCAAAAGCCTCATCCTTAGACTTTAGCAAACTTATCCAAACCTTCCTAGAGTAATCATCAACTATAGACAGAAAATAATATTTACTAGTTTGAGTTTGAACACGTACAAGACCTCACAGATCAGCATGCACATATTCAAGCACAGACTTAGCTCTATGAACACTGTCATTAAAGCTTAACCTATGTTGTTTTCCTAACACACAGTTCTCACAAAATTTTAATTTGCAAATTTTATATTTACCAAAAACATTCATCAAGGTAATATAGGCCTTTTTCACTCATATGACCTAACCTTTGATTCCATAAAACAGTATTACCCACGTAATCATTCACAAAAGCATTCAAACAATCATTACAAGTATTTCTAAGTAATATATATATAGGCCAGTCCTTTTGATTCCTTTCATAACAGTTAATGAACCTTTAGATATTTTCATTATGCCATTTTTAGTTTTACAAGTATAACCATACTCATCAAGCATGCCAATGGAAATAAGATTTCTTTTCAAATTAGACACATGTCTAACATTTGAAAGAGATTTAACATATCTATCATGCAATTTAAGTTTAATACTACCAATACCAACAATATCACAAGATAGGCTATTTCCAAGCATCACTTTTCCAATAGTTATTTTTGAATAATTATAAAAGACATTATAATCTAGGCACATATGAAAAGAACATCCGGAATCAAGAACACCATTCAGAATCAGTAATAACAGAAGAAACGATTAACACTTCACATGAAATAGGATTAGAAAAGACTACAAATAATTCACTAGAAAGACTTTTATTACTACCCACTTACACTCTGTCCTTTATCTTTTTCATCCATTTTTCTTTTATAGCAATTTTTAATCAAATGTCCTTGTTTCTTACAATGATAACACAGCCTATAATTGTTATTGTTGCTTCTGTTATTATAATTATTAAAACTATTATTAACCTTCTACCTATAATTGCTTCTTGAATTGAATCTATTCTTATTAAAACTACTATTTTTATTAAAAGATATTCCTTTATTAAACAAACCATCATTTTTAACCTCATCTTTAACTTCTAACTCACAAGACCTTAAACCATTAACAACAATAATCCAAAGTGAGAGAGTCTCTACCATATTTTATTATATTTTTCACATTTTTAAATGATTCAGGCAGAGAGTTTATTAAAATAACATAATGATGTTCTTCAGAAAAAAAAATTTCTCCATAATCAGTAACAAACGATTATAAGCATCAAGGTTAAAATCAAGATCTTTATTAGCGTCCATTTTAAAACTAAAAATTTTTTCTAGTAGATGAATATGATCAAGCAAAGATTTAGTCTAGAAAAGAGATTCAAGTTTAGTCCATAATTCAGTAGTAGATTTTACCTCATTCACCTTCCGAAGTACAATATCGAACAAATGCAGTATTATAGTGCTAAAAGCAATTTCATCCATTTCTACCTTTTTTGCATCATCGGTCCCAGTAATGTATGAACCATCAATTGCCTTAGCAACATTCATCTAAGCCAACACAACTTTCATTTTTCTTCTCCAAAGTAGAAAATCTCCCTTACCGTCAAATATTTCCACTTTAACTTTAGCAAACATAGTATATCACAAAGAAAAGAAATAAAAACATACGAGAATAAACACTCAGTAAATAGCACAATGCACAAACATAATATATCACAAAATATATCACATAGAAATAAGAAATTACAAGAGAAATATGTATAACACACAGAAACAACAGAATAAACAAATTATTCAAGAAAAAAAAACCAGGACAGATCAACCTAAATGAGTTGATCTACAAACTCTCGTTCTCTGAAAGAAAACCAAGACCTCCAGTCATTAGCAAAAATCGGGCTTAACTAACACCTTAAAAAAACTCTTGGTTTTTCTAGAGCGACACTGTCACATAGACTCAAAGAAAAGACAAAATCTAAGGATCTCTAAGGATATAGAAAAACCAACGAATTCTACAAAAATGACGATGATCTGAAAAATAGTCTTAGAGAAACGAGGACAAGCCCTAGGATCTATACCAAGATTTTAAAGAAAAATTAGAATCAGCACAAATCAAAAAACACAAACAAGAAAGGAAAAAATCCTTCAATCTTTACGGCCTACAAAGTTTCCAATGTAGAGCCTTTTCAAATTAAAAGAAGAAACCCTAAACTTAAGAACTAAGACCAACAAATGTAAAACGCCACAACTTCTAAGAACCGTAAAGCTTTGATACCAAATGTTGAGAAATATAATCCGAAATCAGAATCGAAAAGATCAGAGTTGGACCGAAAAAGATAAAAAGATCATAAACAAGACACAATAATTTTACGTGGTTTAACAGAGTAAACTCTGTCTAATCCACGGTGCTCCAGCAACGGGGCCTATGCTATAATCTCAAAGAAAATCCAAAAAAAATACAACCTAAGAACATTCTACACACAATAGAACTTCAGTAATCTTCTAAGATACACACACAAAAAGATTTACACATAGTAAACCACTCAGAAATCTCTCACATAGAGGAAGAAGATGAAGAATTACACAGAGATTCTCTCACTACAAACCCTAGAAATTACATACTGAATGCAACGTAGAAGGTAAGTTTCTATATAAATGAAACAACACTTGATAAAATCTAAAGGTCACGAAAAAACCATGTGAAATTATCTCAAAAGCCTCAGAAACCAACCAACACTATAGGCAATGCACCGTATCAATAAAAGATTACAAAACGACATTGTATTAAATCTGCAAAACGTAATAATGAGATAAGTAATAAAAAAAAATTATTTAGGATTAATACTTAACAAATTTTGAGATTCATTGCATTTGAAAAGAAGCAGCAAAGAGATTAAGAAAAAAAAAAGCGTCCGGTTTTCATTAATTGTTCATCCATGATAAAAAAAAATAAATATAAATAAATGCTAATCCAACATGCATGACATATAGTCCAACAATTTTTATTTTTTATTTTTTTATACTGGAGTCCATATTATTAATTATATACAATTAATTATAAAAATAAAATTAATACCTACAAAAATACCGTTTTCCCATGTTAGTTATGTAAGAGCATCTCTAATGGTACTATCCATTAAAATCTATGTGGCAGATAAAATAAAAAGAATTGATATTTATGTGGAAAATGTCTATTTTATAGACAGTGAATTTTTAAAATTACTCTCCAATGGATTCAGTCTATAATAAATTTCTAGTTTATTTTATTATTTTTATTCTATATTTTCTGTTTTTCTTTTTAAAGAGAAGAGAGAGAGTTTGCATTATGGAAGGAAAATATAAGATAGATAAATTAATTGCTGACTCATCATGTCTAACAGACCCTCTACAAGTAGAAAGTTATCGTGACAGCTTCTATTTTTTTTATGCCACATAAGCTTGACAGAGTTTCTCCACAGAACTATTGGAGAGAAATTTTTTACTATTCTGTCTATTTATCTGATGTGACAGAATTTTTTAACAATTGATATAACCATTAGAAATGCTCTAATTATAGAACTCATATATTTCTAATTAAATTTAAATGAAAATAATAAATAATTACTTATTATCTTCATTTAAAAGTAATTAGAATTTGATAATTAATATCCCAAGTTTTTAATGATTATTGGATGCCGTGTTGAACATCTTGTTGTATCTGTTCGTTCAAAATGGGGTTTGGCAAAATTTATTTATGACATGCCTCTATTTGATTGTTAGACCGGTGTTTAAGCATGAGAACACAATTCTAATTTTACATGGGAACATATAATGTTGCTTGCAGCAGCACTAGTATGTATCAAGCCAATAATTACTTATAGATATTACTCCCCCTTTGTATAACTGGTTTTTGGCAAAGAGTCACATATTATATTTCAAAAAAAAAAAAATTCACATATTAATTCTCATCAATAAACATTTGGTTGCTTGTTGAGTATGTATTAATTATGAATTCCCATACATTAAAAAATATCCAAAAAGATTAATAGATGACAGTTTTGTAAAATTTATCATCTATGATCCAATTTTTTGTTTTGAAAATATGACATTTTTTATTTTGTAAAGCTACATCTTTGATTTACAATATATATCGTTTATTTTGGGCTGTCATCTTTGTTTATGATAGATAACAGTTTTATACAAACGGTCATCTATGGTGCAATAATTGATTTTTCAAAAGATGACACTTTTTTTTTATAAGCGACATCTTTGATTTACAATGTATGTAGTTTATTTTGAACTATCATTTTTTTGTTTATAATAATAGATGACATTTATTATTGTCTCAATCGCCCAGATCTATTCCCGCCCTCTTTCTCCAGAACCTATTTGTCTCAGTTACAGATCTCCACAACCTATTTGTCTCAGTTAAATATCGCTCCCGTTCAATGGATTTGGCTTGCTATGTGTTTGATTGAATGCTCTAAAGAACTATAGAGCACGTGGATGCCCTTAATATGTTTTGAAATCGGTCATAGGAATATTGTCCCTTTGAAATTACTCGATGATATTCAATTCTCCAAAAATTTGAAGCCAAATTTTTTACTTTTATTTTTATTTCTGGGTTTTTCAAATTTGACCGTGACTGGAAGAAAAATGAAGATTTTTTGGGTTCTAAGACTGTTGTTCAGGTTTGGAGCTAGTAATTCAGCTTTGCGGAATTAAAAGCATATTCTTTCGGTGAATTCTTTATTGCTTAATAATCGATTTCCTCTCAGATTCGAAGTCATGCCCCGAAGTACTTCCCAATTAAAGGTGCAAAAGAATGGGACAATAGCACATGTGTCTCCGTCCCGGCCATCCTCAGGCATCCAAATTTTGTTAGCAATAAACAGCCCTTGTGTTTTACTAAATCCTCAACTTTTGCTTTTTGGCATACTTTCTCTTATTTTTTGAATGGAAACAAGTACTTATTCATCTTTCTTTACTTGGTAAATTTCAGATCGTTTAGATCCTTCATATAATCAAATTAAGTCGGGTGCCCAAACACTATATATATTGGGGCATTGTACCCTAACAAAGTCTAAAGTTTAGGCTCTAAAACCATGCATAGCACATCTATTATACTACCAACTCTCTTTGTATGACACGTTCAATTGCATTTATTAGAATATTATTTACAATCATTCAAAGAGTTAAAACCAACCTATTTAAAATTAAATGGGATAGGTACTTTTTTTAGTATCCCTTTCAAGCTTTTGTAGGAGATATTAACATTATTCAGAAGAGCTGCAAACTTGCTCAAATCAACCAGCTTCTCATAAGTCTTTCACTTGTTCTCAAATAAATCTTTAATAAGGCATTAATCCTTATTACGAGTGTACAACCTTATTCTTCTTAAAACATATAGTGCGTTAGCCACAAAAAAAGTTTGAAAAGGAAGGGATTAGAAAAATAAGCAAAACGCCCACCGTGGGGCTCGAACCCACGACCACAAGGTTAAGAGCCTTGCGCTCTACCAACTGAGCTAGACGGGCATACTGGTCGATCTTTGTTATAAATAATATTGATTCATAATAATACGACCAGTAATTCCATCATTTACTTTTTTACTGTCAAGTAAAATAAAAGGGCGGGAAGTTTTTAACCGACCAATCAATCAAATTTTCCTTAAATAAAACCCAAAAAACAAAAAACGAAAAAAGAAACAAATAATACAAACCAGAAAGCAAAAAAGAGTCGAATACCCGCGTTGTTATCTCTCTCTCTCTCTCAAAAGTCAAAACAAAAATCTCCAACCCTATTGCGAATTTGCGAAGAGCAAGCGTTGGTCCGGAGGCGATGGACGAAAACACCCTCATCTTCGGCGGCCTCCTACCTCTCTGCCACGTGTCCGCTTCCCAGGAAGACCATTTGCGTCGCTGCCCTTTTGCTCCAGAGCCTTGCGTCTCGGACTCCGACTCCGACTCCGACCCCGACGCTATTCCCGTCGAGTCCACCGGAATTATGATGGTCTCGCCTCCAGAGAGTTTGGAGTTCAGGGACAACAACGACAGCACCATCTCTCTCGATGTCTTCCAGACCCCGCCGGAGGATTCCACCGCGTTGAGCTCCGCGGAGGAGCAGAAACCGCCGGCGGTGGCCATGGATGGCCGGAAACAGGAACGTTCTGACGATGACGTGGTCGTTGACGGTGGGAGTGAAACTGTGGTGGTCGATGTCGGGTTTCCGGACGATAGCGGTACCGGGACGGTGGAGTTGGGTTTGGATTCGGAGTTAGGGTTTTCGGAGGCCCAGGATTTGCAGAGGGTCAACTCTCGGTCCGATTCGTTGGGATTTAGGGTTTTGAGTGGGGAAGAAGAGAAGGGTTCGGCCGAGCCACCGTTGAAGAAATCGAAGATTCCATCGCAAAATTCGGCGAAATCCGCTGGAGGATCGGAGTCTGGTGAAGAAAGCTTGGCCAAAATGAAGTCGGAGTTCGAAGTTGTTCGGTCAGAAATTGAAGCAAACGACGGCGTATTGGAGGAGGGAAATGCAAAAGGAGGTGTAAAAGACGGTGTGACCAGTGAAGGGATTTTGGGATTGAATGAATTACAGAGCAATGGTCAGGAAAAGAAACCTGCCAGAGAGTTCATGGAGACTGTGGCAATGGCGGATGAACATGGAAAATGGCAGCCGCGAGTGCTGCCAAATTGGATTCGCAGTGCTGTGGATAACGAGAATGAGAATGAGGTTAAGAAAGTGCAATCAAATTCATATGCTGATGAGGGTTGTCGAAAATATTCCATTTTGTATGCACTGGAATTGCTTCAAAAACTTGGTGATGATAGCGTTCCAAGAGATGGTTTTGTTGAAATTTGTAAGCAGCAGGGGATGATTTTCCCCCGGCCGAGATGGTGGCCTGAAGGGGGCTTTAAGCTCATCGACGGCGACGACAATGATCACTGAAAGCGAGGCCCTTTCACAAAATTGAGGTTCTGAGTGCTACTTTGATTCTGAACATGCTGAGCTAACAGCTATGGTTCTTCCTTCTGTGCTATTGTAGATTTTGTGATTTATTTTTCTTCTGTGTGTGTCTAAATCCACTCCCATCTCTGTTTTAGTAAATTGATCAAAGGGCTATATGCATTATTGCCAGGAAAATAAAAAAAAGACTATATATATCTTAGAAAGTTTGTTACTTTACTGATTAAATTGTTAAATTTTGAGGAATAAAGTAGGTTAGGCCTAGAGGTGGGCGCGGTCTGGTTTGGTCTGGTTTTTTATAAAAATTCAGACCAAACCATAGATGGCGGTTTAGCTTAACAACAAACCAAACCAAACCATTAAGACCATTCAAACCAAACCAAACCATTCATAAACGGTTTGGTCCGGTTTGGTTTAACAGTTTAGACTGCGACATTTAATTTTATAGTCCAAAATAACTGCAAGACTAAAATTTAATTTTGTAGTTTAAAATTTAAACTAATTTTAATACTACAATACTAAATTCAAATTAAAAATATTACAATTCAAAATCTAAATTAAAACAATGTATTACAATCCAAGCTAAAAATTAACAATTAAAAATATATATTAGTTATATATATATTATTAATAATAAAAAATATTATAAATGTATATAATATTAAGTGCGGTTTGCGGTTTGGTCTGGTCCAAAAATTATCCAAACCGCAAACAAAACCATTAATGACGGTTTTTTAACATAGTAAACCAAATCAAACCATTATCTTCTACAAACCAAACCAAACCGAACTAAAAGCAACGGTTTGGTTCGGTTTGAACGGTTTGGTTTGGTTTTGTCCACCCCTAGTTAGGCCAGACCAGAGTAATGGTAAAATAGACCATAACCATGATGGGTTTGCTTCCACATTTGACAGCCTTCAGGCTTCTGGTTTTTGCAAAGCAATTCAGAAGTATGGTTGCCCTAGCTATTGGAAGGTGGAAGTCTTATTAGCCACATCAAAATAGAAAGAGTCAGATTTCAGTTTATATATCTTCATAATAATTCTTAATTCAAAATATCTAGAGTAAAATGAATAGGTAGCTAAAAATATATTTTTAGTGATAAATTTGTCTTTCAAAATAAATTATTAGTTATAATTTTTATTTTAATAAAATAAAAATATTTTAATTTCAAAATATTTATATATATATATACATACATATATATAGTTTTTCTTTCTCTTAAATATAAAATTCGGGATTATACAAAAATGTTACTAAGAGTTACTATTTAATAACAAATGCATCACTAATAATATATAGAATTTTTGGAAGAGAAAAAATTTATATATATATATATATATATATATATATATATTCTGTCGTTTCTGTATCTGCAAATTTAATTATAAAGGTAAGGTGCAAAGGAAAACAAAGAGATAAGATAAGATTTGTTTCTTCATATACAAACACCTTGTATCTGTGTGTTAGTATAAAATTATAGCGTGTTTTGTACATAAGCTAATCTTTTTCAAAGAGATAAAATTATCTGAATAAATTCTATCTGTTGCAACTATTTTACTCTTGATTATAAATCTAACTCGCGCAGATAAATAAATTGATGAATACTAATTTGATTGTATAGACTGGAAAACAAATTTTTGATAAATATTGCTAGTTAGATTATTATCCAATAATTTCAAAATATGGAAAAATTTATCAAAATCAAATTATAAATATTATTGAATAGAAAAATTAATCAATCAAAATTTGATTTGATTTGTGTTCCCAACACTTTTCTTTTCAAATTACTATCTATTCCTACTAATGTGAACTATTGAGTAACATGCAATCTACATTCACTTCCAAAAGCTATCTCATCAAATTTGCCTTCTATTCGTTGTTTCTCTTCGACACAATGACTTAAAATTTGCTGTCTTAGATGCACAGTTAAAGGCAGGAAATTTCCGAACCTAACCAATTCCACCAAACTCTGTAACCAAATTCAGCATTGCTGACTAAAAGGATATCCATGAGACACAAAAAACACTAACCAAAATACAGTATTTTTTACAAGTCATACCATTCTGGCAAAACCACTATCAAAATTGGTTTAAAAAATTGTTTCGCCTTTTAAACAAGTTCTAAGAAACAACCGATATTTTTCTTTAATAATCATCCTTCTCAAATCAGTGTCACTCAATGAAGAAATGCATCTTTCTATCAAGTGGTAGGTTTTTCTTTTAGGTTGATAAATCAAAAAACTGATAATCTTGCCATCTCCATAGAGCATTAAGGCAGCTAAATGTCCACTTCCTCCACAAAGTCATATGCATCTTCAATCTCCGCTTTTATTTCAATCAGCAACGATAATGAGCATGAAAACAAGCCACTCTCCCAAACTTATTATGCAAAAAAGCTAAAACTGCAATTCATACAAAACTCTAGAATTTACCACTTGTGCATTATGAGCTATATATTACAACCTGTTGTCAACCTATACAAAAAAAAAAAAAAAAAAAAGACCCACCCAAATTCATCCCTTTAGAATTCCAAGTTCAGAGAGGTCAGGCGAAAAAGAAGTGCAACCATCAAACCTCATTCACAGATTTCTTTTTTTGTGTCTACCATGCAAAATATGTGAATCCCAGTCATGGCTTCAGGCAGAAGGCATACCTATGTAGTCCTATCATTCAATGTTGCATACAACATCATCAGGGATGGACAAAATGTGAGTATATGGAGCTACTACTAGTGCTTGCCTGCTGTGAACCAAAACTTATTGCTGGGTGAAGAAGCTCTGCTTGTGCGAAAGAGCCATTGGATGGCACATCCAGCAGCAAATCCTGATCAGAACTTTCTTCAACAAAATTGATAGAATCCAGTAAGAAAGAGCTACCATCAGGAGGCAAAGCAAAAAGGCTTCTTGGACTAAAGCAAGAACCATCATTGTCTATGACTTCCTTGTTTTCATAGCTGCTCTTCATGATTACCCTTTTGGGGCTCTTCATCATAATCTTTACTTCTGAAATATGCAAGATACCTCTTAAAAACAGTTGCATTATTATTTTTTCAATAGAAGTTTATGGTTCACAACATTAACATTTCCATGTGGAAGTGTGATATGGTTCAGTATCCTGTCCTTGGGGTTTATAAAATCAGATTATTCATTTTGAGCCCTTATATAACACTCATAGAAAGAAGAATTGAGGTATGTTTTGTGCATGGGTATCAGTGAATGTTTTTGTGTGTGTGTGTGTGAGAGAGAGAGAGAGAGAGAGATGTATCCATTTGTTTTGTTTTCTGAATTTTTCTTATTGAATTAGACCAAGATTAGACAAGTTCGTGAGCAGTAGTATACGTACAAAAGATGTGAAGATACCTAGGCTTCAAGATTCTAGGTAAAAAAAGATCAAAGCTAAGTTTCATGTTCTTATCTGAAACTCACCATCATTTTCCAATATGAAGTAATCTGAAAAAACTCAACTTGCAAACAAACATTATATCCATGAAAGAAAACATTTTCAGCTAACCTGGAAAATTTTGATTTTGGCTGCCTCGAAGTCTCTTGACATTGATGATATTACTTGATACTGTGGCGTTAGGTCCACAAGCAACCGGCCTTCCACAGCTAGTTTTATAATTCTGTAGTAAAAACAAAACTATAACGAGTGGCTGTGGCAAAACGTTACTTATTTTCCTTTAAAATCTAATATAAAGTTTAACAAGCTCAAACCTTAAGAAGATGATAGTGCTCAACCCATTTAGATTTCGACAAGTTGATTAGTGCAAGTCTTTTCAAAGTTTTACAGTCTTCAGCTTTTGCCCCTGAGAAGGAGATGTCGAAGACCCCTTCCGTAAGCAGTTGCTGAAAAGAAGTTAAGTTCTCCTTGAACTGAGGGCTATCAAACAAACATCTGAGGCTGCACAAGCAACAAGTAAACCACCATGAACTTTGGATTATGTATCCGAGTTCTTATCTCCTTGTTATTTAGTTATGCATGATAGCTAAGCTGTCCAAAATATCATATGGAAATTAGTTGCACAATTAAATGTAATAACAAATTATATGAATTTATGTTGCAAAATTAGAATACTTTACAGAGGGGTTGTTTGTAAAATAATACTATGATGCATAGAATGAGATGGTTACAAGGATCCTAAACATCCCTAACATGAATATAATATATCAAGCATGCAAGGTTGCAAACAGAATATCATGGCAAAAATTGCATATGCTATTGCCTTGCATTTTTTAGATAAAACAACTTTCACTATCAGGAGTTTATGTATATTTTGTGTACCTAATATTATGTGGTCAATCATGAAAAATGAACTAGCGAAACAAGAAATAATAATAATTCCAACCTATCCGGAAATTTGATGGTATCAACTGGAGATAGATACTTCAGTAATTGTTGCTGCTCCTCATTAGTCAAGTGTCTAGTAAATTCCTCAACATTCAGAATATCCTACACAAAACATAAATTACATTTATGAAAATTACTCAAAAATTAAAAATACGTAGTATGCTCAACCAGACCTCACCAAAAAAACTCTATATTAGTTTAGAAATTTTCGTAAATTAGCAATTTATTTACATCATTCATGAAATAATTACAATGTCCTAGAAGTTTGCTAGTTTCTATTTTTTAAAACTAAAGCCAAGTATGGCTCAAAGTAATTTAAAAAATAATGACTTTGAATTTGAAAGAAGCAAGAAAGTAACTTACGTTCAAATCTATATTACATAGAGGGGAACTATGGTTTCCCAAGATTTGGAAGCATTCTTGTTGAGACTTGTCCCTGGAATGCCAAACAACAGGAATATTAGTTAAAGTAAGAGCAATATTTTCTACTTTTCCAACCGTTTAAAATTATAGTTTCTATAATAGCAACTCTATTACTTTATCTGCACTCCATAACAACACAAATATATCCTATATGAAACAGTTCCATCCTACTACTAGCCAAATATATATATTCCTCTATGTTCCAGCTTCTTTTCTTCTTTTATCCCCCCTTTTTCTCTTATAAGCTGATTATATAGATAACAAACTAAAAAGAACAAAGGATATTCAGTGACTAGGAAACTTATGCCACTACTAAGTCCAGTTTTCCTTTCTTAGCCATGTTGATGCTGGTGTCTATTTTAGATACAAATGTATGCATTGAGCTAATGGCCAAATGTTTTGCAGGTCAAACATGTCTAACAATTCATGTCTGAGCTCTGAAACTATCACCATATGTGTATTGTAATTAACAAGAATACATGTGAAAAATTAAAAAAAAAAAAAAAAAAAAAAAAAAAAAAAAAAAAAAAAAAAAAAAAAAAAAAAGGGCAGGAAAATTGCCTTATGAGTGGTTCTTGTTGCATCCCTTGTCCAGCAGGGTACTTCATCTTTTCAATTTCAGGACCAGTAAGATTGACACCTTTGCTATTATTATGTACAGTTGCAGAATGGGAATAAACCTCATTAATATGGGAGTTTTTGTTATCAACTGAAAGGGAGCTAGCTTCAGATTCCTCTTCTCGAGGTATCGAGCTTGGATGCCTAATGAGGACACTTCCATGTCCTATCTCAACAGAGACCATAGGTGTTTCACTCTCAAAAAGCAGATCCTCTTCAGAAGATCCAGAGAAGTATGAAGACTGTTGTTCATGTAAAATGGTATAAAGATCCTTTGTGAGCTTCTCAACAGGAGATGGTTTTGGACGATTAACACAAGTCCTTTTCCTAGAAGGTACCATTGTGTCCCACACCATTGACTGAGCTGGGCCTGAAAAAGACCAGTTGAGCAGTTATTTATGTAAGATAAAGTTCACTACTTATGATTTGTAGATTCATATATAGGACTCTAAACATGAGTACTTTCTACGAGTCAAATCAATGATTTTGAGCTGAATGTAAGTTACCATAGCAGATAAACAATAGATCTACAGATAAAAAACTAACAGTGAGAAAGACAAACTAAAAGAAAATGATCAATACTGGAAACGAATACTCATATCAACGGCATAAACATGCATCCAAAACTATTGTAAGTTAGAGCTAGAACTATGACTAAATAAAAACAAAGACATAATTCTTTTCAACCTCATTTGACTCGATAACAAATAACTTCATAGAAATGGGGTAACTCAATACCACTGTATTAAAAACTTTTCATCATATACTGTACAACAACCATTAGTTTGATATATAATTGGAGAATAGCATTAAATTCTCTTCATTCTGGATAACAATTGACCATCACTTTCATTTTGCTTATGATTTATTCTTTTTTGTTAAGTCTTTAAATTTAAAACCATTTCCTAAACAACTATTTCATTCAATTAGAAACAACATTGACAGATGCATAAGCAGGCAAACAGATTGAACTATCTCTTGACAAATATTAACCATTGTGAGTATCCAACCTGTCAAATCACTTGCATCTGCACTGCCAAATTGTGCACAGCTCTCAGAGTTGGATATGGCAGAACCAGAACTTGATCTGTTACTCACATCTTCATCAATCACCTTCCGGAAACCCTGGGTGTAATCAGTGGTAATCCCTCCAATCACCACACCATCATAATTCTGCTTCCTTTTAAGGAGCTTCACGTCTTTATTCTTATTAATAGATATGCTTTTCACTTTGGAAACTCTGTGTTCTTCTAAATCATCAGGTTCTGCCCGAGCATGTAGAGGAGTATAATTTGCTAGTGTTCCCTTTGTCCTCCACCGTGAACCACAAGCATTGCAAAGTACTGGCTTTTCGGGAGGCCCATTGCGCCAAAGGGGGGTGCCTGTTGCAATACTAGGTTGTTAGCAATCAATGCACAATAAAAAATAAAAATAAAAACTTTACTTGTAAGGATATTAATATGACTTTTAGGAACCCAACAAAGCTTGGATGAATTGGTAACTCAAATATTTGGAATAATAGATTTCAAAATGTCATATTTACATTGTGAGATTCAAGACATTCTTTAAGTAACCCAAGTTTCATGTCAATCTATATCTCGTATGGAAAAGCTTTGACAAGGAAATTATCTGTGTGATAAAGTTTGATCTTCTGATAATGAAGAGCACATATGTTTCCAAATAGATGTTTAATCTTACAATCTTATGAAATGCAGCATTACACAAGTGAAAATGCAGGCCTCCTGCTTAATAGCCAAGCCAATCATGTAAGCATAAAGTTGCAGACACTGATTATAATCAGCACCGTACAAACTAAAATGTAAATTTCATTTCAAAAACAATGGCATAAAGCATCTTGAGACACATTCGGAACAAGTTAGTAACAGTTTGTGGGCACTTGCAGAGGATTACATAAGGCTTGTGAAGCTTTTCTAACGAAGCTATAGAATAAGCTAAAACTGGGGAACAAGAATGGATGAGCCTACAAAGCAGAAGATACAGCTAAAAAAGCTCAATATGTTATAAAGTTCACAGCTCCTAATCGGAAAAGGCAAAGCAGGATAAGCTTTTAAAGTATAACTGAATTTATAATTGGCAAAAAAACGTATAACTGAATTTACAATTGGCAAAAACAAGTTTCAATTTAAATCCTAATTGTATTAAAGCAAAGATTAGAAAGGCTTTCTAGCATTGGAGATTCTAAATTGTTAGTTCACTTTGGTTTAACAAGCCACTCCTCTCGGCATAACAAGTAAACGAATCTGGTCTAACTATGACAACTATCACAATGAGGTCATTACCAAGAGATAAGAAAACCTCCTCTCCTCCAAACAAGTTGTCATGATTAACAGAAGGGGATTCAGAAGAATAATATGGGTGGAGTAAGAGTCACCATTCATATATGAATGTCTAATATAATACAAACAAGCTTCTTCAATATTGGCAGTTGAGTATTGACCCTCAGGCTGATAACCAAAACAATGTGTTGTCTTTGAGAGTTTCATTTCAACAGTATTTATTATCAATATGGAATGAGTAGCATCTTCCAATACTCATTCGGTAATATCAATGATTCACTTTCTTAATTTCAATCTATGACAGTTGAGAGCTAATATTAAGAAACTAAAGTCCATTGTGAATTGAAAGAAGCTCTTGTCCTTCCTTGCACCACTGATCATATAACTGATTGAAGGGAAGAATACTTGACATGTTCAAAGACAAAATGCAGTCATTGAAAAAGGAACAACTTTAGTTCTGACACAAAATGATTAGGATAGCATTTCGTTGAACTGATGTAAGTCATTGGAGCTTCAATACAACCTCTCTGATTGCAACAAATGCAAAACACACTAAGTTTTGATACTCCAAACAAGTCTCTACTGGAATGTAAGGAAGGGGATAAAGAATTTAAATTCAGAAATGTTCTGTAAAAGAATAAAATATAAGCTTCATTTTCAGAAGCTGAACTGAACAACCACGAGACTTTGAGCAGAAGCAGCAAAATTCCATCCAATTAGATTGACTTTTGAGATTTTAGAACAAAATTCCACTTGAAGAAAACATATGAAGTTAAGATTGAATTCATAAGTTTTTATTTAAGCAATTCCGATAGAGATAAGGGAATGCTGAGCAACCACTAGTAGCAACACTGTCAAACGACAAGCCATGGTGCGTGGCAAGAATGTTTAAGAACAAAATTTGCAAGAGACTCTAAGAAATGAATTGATAACACTATAAGGAAGCTCATTGAAGTGATGAAAAGATTGAACATGGACATTGCAAAACGTACATTTGTTTGCAACTGAATCATTGACTAAGGTTACAAAACCAATATCATGGGTTTAACTCAATTATGGGATTAGTCAATTGGAAAAGAATACAATCATACATAGTCTCTTCAGTTGCCCAGAACACCAGAGAGGCAGAACTCAATTTTGAATTTGGCGTCACATTTTAAGCCTTGAATGAGAGAGCCAAAAGGGCAAAAACACCAAGCAATACAAAATGAGAAGGTAAAGGTTGAACACCAAATCAAAAAAGGAGAATAAAATGTTGAACCAATAAAATAATTCATGAACAAATCAAACTCAAACCAGTATAGAATTCAAAGGAACAAAGACTTTCTACCCAAAAAGAAAAAAAAAGGAACATAGACACTTGCAGTTTGGAATTCATATACAAACAGAATATTATAAATAGCAGCATATGCTCTAGATTTTGTATTTCACTTTTTTCGAGGTAATTTCTTCACTTTTGCACATAGTTTTTGCCTTCTGCAATTCAATTATTTCCCAAAAAAAAAACAGAAAAACATAAAGAAGCAGAATGAAGAACCCAGTTTTTTTTTTTTTTTTTTTTGTGGTATAAATTAAAAATAAATAATAAAATTGGAGAAACAAGAACTCACTTGTAACTCCACAGTGATAGCAAGGTCCATGCTTGCCCATCTCTCTCTTTTTGCTCAGGTGAAGAGAAAGAAATAGAAAAAATAAAATAAAATAAAATAAAAAGGAAGAAGAAATTTTTGATTAAAAAAAATTTAGAAAAACTTATTTATTCACAAAAAGAGTGAAAAAAAAATAATAATGATATTAATTTGTGCAAATATGATTATTCTCTTCAACTCTTATATGGCATATACTACAGAGTACTGAACGCTTTTCTGCAGTAAACCCAGAGATAGAGTTTGCAGAAGAAAGCAAAAAAACAGCCAAAGAGACCCAGAAGAGTTTTATGTCTTTACAGTCCCAGAAAAATCCACACAAAATACAGTCTTAAAATCAACAAGAAATGAAGGGATTTAGATAGGTTTTTTCAGCTAGGAATCTGTACAATCCAATGGAAGAGAAAAGACCATTGGAGGAATCTCATAAATGGGTGTGAAAAAGGAAGGTGGAATGGGAGAGAGAAAGAGAAAGAGAAAGAGAGAGAGAAGGTGTGTGTATGTGTGTATATGACCTCTTTGTTGTATTGTATATTGTATTTGAGAAGTAAATGTTCAGCTTTCTTTGCTTTATTTTGATGTAATTGAAAGATTTTCAATTCCCTTTTTTAATATATAATCTATCCTAACTGTAAAAAAATTCAATAGAAAAAAAAAATTCTCTTTTAACTTTTTTTTTATGAATTCTTCTCTTTTAACATGTTATGTATTTTAAAGGGTAGAGGAATATTATTGCATTTATCCTTGTTGACTATAGACTTTTGTGCTTTCTTGCGCCTATAATCTTGTAAACCCCATAAAAAAATTAAAATTAAAAATTAATAAAAATCTGGTTTTGAAGAAATAGGGAAATTTTGTTAAAATTATTTTGACCAAAATTTTAAAACTTGAAATAGGAAAAAGATAAGCTATTGGCTATAGCCAACCAACACACACACCAAAAAAATAAAAATAAAAAAGTAGAAAGAAACAAGGAGGGCTTGTTTGGCTTTCTCTCTAATTTTCTTCTTCTTTTCATTTTCTTTAGGTGTAATTTTGTTATTTTATATTATATTTTTATGTTTTCGATTCTTCTTTCTTTTCTTTTCTTTTTATTTTTTTTTATGAATTATATTCTTCTTTCTTTAAGTGTATGCGGTGACATGAGATTGAATAATATTTAGTGGCCCTTTCTAATATTTAGTGTCTGTCATCATTTACGTTTCTCACAAGCTGTAATTTTAGAAGAACAAATCGCAAAGTAGCACATGAAAGGGAAATTTTAAATTTCTTGTACAATGTCATTTTTGTCCAATTTAAATTTTTGTTCTTTTTAATTTCTTACAAAATAATAATTAACAAGAATAATAATAAATTGAGGACAAATAATATATGTCCATGATACATAGTGGTATCCCATGAATTTGACTCATTTGGCGCCACGTGTCATACTTTTTTTTTTTTTTTTGGGTTTGGCCACCAATGGCCCACCACACTTCTGAAACTGCACTTTGATGGTCAGCACAAATAAGGGCATTTGCGTCCATTAGATTTGTCTGGGTCTTTCTTCCTAAGATTTTGACCTGTAACCAAACTGATCTACAGCTCACACCCCTGTTGAAAGTATGTAGATCAGACGGTTGTAAATCATCAAATTTCAAGACTTCACCATTTGATCGGTCAAATTGCTGTCGATATACCATGACCTTGAATAATCACCAACTTTTTAATCAATTAAAATCGATGCATCTTTACCGTTCATTTCTCTTAATAATTTATTAAACTAAAATGCCCTCAATATATGTAATAATTCTCACCCTTCCGATTTTTTTTTTTCTTTTTCGGTAATATCTCACCCTTCCGATTACCTTCTCTAACACGGGCTTACCTCATCCCGCGTATCCCAAACACCATACTATAATTTTTTAGAATGTAAATGATAATACAAGAAATTAATAAAATTTTCTAAGACTGGCAAAAAAAAAAATATATATATATATGTCATTTAACATCGACGGCCTGTATTGTTTTCATCAGCGACCCATTGATGCTTAGCACACCAGTGCTGAAAATGGTGTCACATTTACCTCATATCAAAGTTATTGTTTTCAAAACGAAATATTATATATATATATTAAAAAAATGGAGTAGGCTCATAAGTGGGTCCCAATCAAAACTCATAACTATAGGTTCTTTGATAAACTAATTCTCTACCGTTTGATTGGTCTCCCCACCTTTGGTAGTATACCTTTATTAAAGGGTTTATTATAGCATGTGAAGCACTCAAACAGAAAGGGGATTGTGAAAGAGTTAACACTAAAAGCATCAAAAATAAAAATAAAAATCTACCAAAACTGAAGAAAGTCCCACTCGGTATAATTTCTGCTTCTCTATAAATGATTCTTAAGAAGCTACTCTTTAGCGTTCGTTTGAAATAACTGCTGAGTAAAGCTTTTTGTCTATAGAACATTTCATAGTAGATGTTTTTAAAGTATAGCTTTTATAAAAACTAATACTGTTTGGATGTCAATTAAAAATGTTATGAATATTGAATTGATAATTTGACAAATCTTTCAATTTAAATGTATATAATATTTTTTTTATTATACATCCGTAATTTTTTATACAAATAATGTTTAGTAGAAAGGTATATAACATTTTTTGATACTATTTGATTTGCTAGTCCTTTCAATAGCTTTTATTTTTATGCAAAGAGCTTTAAGAAATTTCGGTTTAACTCCCTAATCTAGACTCCCTAATTGTTCGAAGATTAGAAGTTAAACCGAAACTTTTAAGAGCTCTTTGCATCATTTCGGTTTATCGAAAATTTTTGAATCTTTTTTTGTTTAAAATTAATACCAATAGAGCAGTTGTTTGTTTGTCCTGATCCAGCAAGTGGTGACATTCTTAGAAATAGTCGGAGTTTGACAAAATGCTGCTTTTGTCTCGGTCTTTGGATGTTCCTTGAAAGCTTCGTGCTCCATAGTCAATTTTTTTGACATTCTCTCTAGCATTCAATTTAAGGTCTCAAACATTTATAGAGAAACAATAAGATGGCAAATATTCTTTCCAAAGTCTGGATTACTATTGTTACAAATAGTTGGTGGTTTTCTTTACCTTCATTTTGTAATTCGGCACATTTGGAAGATTTATGGGGGATAGATTATTTTGTTTTAGTTAATTTTGTTTCGGTTTTTGTTATTTTTTTCGCTTGGTAATTGAGAGTTGAGACTCATTTTGTTATCTTTTAAGTATTAATAAATTCTTGTTGTGCTGGGTTGGTCGGTGTTGGAGTATCTATGAGATTCATCCGTCCTCTCCCTTCACAGTCATCTCCTCCTGATTAAAAATATTTATCATCTATAAAATTTAATAGTAATAAAATTAATGTGGTAAATATGATTTTTTATAAATTATTTTATTTAATTTTATTTGTTAGATTTTATATTTTATGTTTAGTTCTTTCAATATATAGAAAAAAATAAGATAAAACACGTTTAGGAAGTAAAAGAAAATTATTTGTTTGGATAGCCAAAACGTTTTTAGCAATTGATTTGTGTGTAAGGTTTAATTTGGCTACATTTGATATTTTATGAAAATAGAAAACACAAATTGATAGATAATAAATTTCTATTAAATGGTTTTGGATTTCATGCATAAGCTATGAGTATAATTTTTTAAGGGATAATATCACCAGAAATTTCTAAATTATATTGTTATTGACACTTAGATTTTCAAATTATATTTTTCTGATTGATCTTGCTAATTTATTTCACCGTTAATTCTTAACTAATTTTTCATCACAAATTTTATTGTCATGAGGGACCGATTGCAATAAATCCTAAAAAAGACCTAAATAATATTTTTAAATAAAAAAATACTTGTTATTAATAATTATTTAAAAATCTTAAGAAGTTAATTTTTTCATAGAATTCATGAAAATAAAATGAGAAAATACTTTATTCTTTGAAATTTATTTAAAAGGATAAAAAATTTAATATATACATAAATAATTTTTTTTTATAAATTTTTTTATCTTTTAAAAATATTTCAAAGGATGAAGTACTTTTCCATTTGTATTTTTATTATTTTCTATGAATAAAGTAATTTTTAAGATTTTTAAATAACTATTATAATAAAAATGTTTTATTAAAAAAATTATTTAGTTATGTTTTTAGTTTTTTTTTATTGGATTAGGTATTTTAGTTTTTATTTCATGTGTGGTCTCTAAATTATATAAAAATTTCACTTTAGTTCTTTATTTTTGCATGAAAAGTTAGTTACGTACGGAGAAACAAATTAGCAAATTTAGAGATCAATTTGTCAAAAACAAATAGTTTGAGAATTTAAGTGTCTAGTTCAAAGACATATGATAACATTATCTTTTTTTTAAACAAAGTTTAAAATTTGGTTTTTTTAAAACAGCTTGAAAAAGAAAAGTGTTTAATACATTTTAAAATTCAATTTATTATATAGAAGTTACTACAATTGATTAGGACATTTACTATTTTCAAATATGCAAAAAACTAAATTTTAATTTAATGGTGTTTAAGTCTAACAGAATCAGTTAAATTCATTGCACTTTAATACTTTTTAAAATTTTTTATTTACTAATTATATAGAAATATTAAAAAAAATTAATTTAATTTTTTCATCTAAGACTTTTATTTCATCATAAATTTCTAAATATATTTTTTTTATGATGGTTTTTTTCATCATGAATATTTTATTTTCATATTAAAATTTATTTCATCTATTTTTTTTTTCATCTAAAGTTTATTTTTTTATCCTAAATTTTTTCACTAAAACTTTCTGCAAATTTTAAATACAAATTTTTTTCATTTTCAATTTTTTTAGGATAAAACATTTTCACGATGGATAATATATAGGATAAATCAAATTTTCATAATAAAATAAATTTAAGCAATTTAAAGTAAAAAAAATTTAGATGGAAAAAATTTTGAAGAAAAAATATTTTAGAATTAAAAATAATTCATAATGAAAAAATATATATAATGAAACAAATTTTCATAATAAATTATTTTTTTAGCAATTTAAAATAAAAAAATGAAAATGAAAAAAATGTTTTAGGATAAAAAAATTATATAATGAAAAAATTTATAGGATAAAAACGTTTCATGGTAATAAATAATTTTTGAGCAACTTAAGATNTTTTTTTTTTTTTTCTAAAAGATTTTGAAGATTTGATTTTTTTTAATAGTGTTGTAAGTGATATTACAGATGCATGAGAAAATGTGAAACCATCGATCTGATATTCTGATTTTGACTTTATAATTTATGGACTGATTGCCTTTCTTTTTCTTTTTATTTATTTATTTTTTGGTAAAAAAAAAGTGATTTTATATAGGGACGTGGATATGATAGTATAAATGTGATTTTGAGTTTTTTTTTTATAATATTAAAAGATTATTTTTTTAAAATATTTTATAAGTTTGATATAAGTAGATTTTTATTATTAACTGGATACTGATTGGATCAAATAATACCATCAAAATTTATGCATGAAAATTAAAATGGAATCCATTTCATTGAATATACACTTTCATGAGATAAAATGTAATAAATAATTCTAGGCCCAATTAATTTATTATTCTGGTTTATTTGGAAAAAGTTTTGTAGATAGTCAATTTAGGTAGAACAAAATTACAAACTATTACACTAATGTAGATATATAATCATTGATTCAAGAGAATTGAACAAATGCAGATTTTTGGAAGCAATTCAGTAGTTAGATTTATCATATTGTTGAGCATGTGTTTAAACTTAATTTATGCACAAAATATTATTGCATAGACATCTAAATTCTAATATAGCATCTTTCATTGCGACAATTGTTAGACTTGGAACAGAGAGAAAAAATATTTTAAATTCTTTTTTTAATTACTTTGGAATAAATAAATAATGCATTTGAATAATCTGTCCATGGAACATAAAAAATACCCACCGCTTGGCTTTTGAATAGCAATATTGTAGAGAGGATAATAGCTTCTTTTCGGAATAAGAAATAGATTTCCAATTGACATGATATTTTGCTCAATGCAATTCAAAAAGTTAGTTTTTTTAATTTTAGAAAATAAATATTTTAAAGGATTTTAGAGTAAAAATATAATAATTTTTTTTTTTATTATTCTTTATGAATCTTTTACACCGACTAAAAAGATTATAACAGTTAAAACTTATAAATTACAAAGGAAATGATGTTTTTTTTTTTGCTTTTTCTCTTATAATTAGGCCAAGCTATAAGAACATATCAAAGAAAATAAATTTATTTTTCTCTTATTTTTTGTATTATATTTTTCATAAAAATTAGCTTTCTTTAAAATAGTGAAATGCATATACTAAAAAATATGTCTTTTAATTATTTTTGCTTTCTATAACTTTTTCGTTGTGAGTGGAATTATCAAAGTAAATTAATTTTTCAAATTACTGGCTTTGAAATATTTAACTTTTTGTTTTGTTTTTTGTTATTATATATGTAAGTAAAAGAAGGATTTTTTTTTTCTTTTCTTTTATTTTTCTCCAATCAATAGAAAAAAATGTGGATTTAAACTAAGAGATTATGCTAATGGCTAAATTCTTTTGTATATATAAATGTGTGTGTATCGGGTCCCATGGGAATTGGGTTGCACGATATATAGTGGACAGTAGTCGCCAATGCGAAGTTAATTAATTATGTTATAAATATATTATCTGCAGATATATATAGAAATGTATCTGTATGTATAATTTTTTTTATAGTTATTAAATAGTTTTAAGAGCTGAAATTTAAATATATATTTAAAATTTAAATAAATTTATACATTGTTTATTTTTTTTTTAAATAATTTATCAAAATTCTGAAATTTTATTAAATTTAATTTTTAAAATAATTTAATAGCTCACAAGTAACATCTAAACTATTACAATCTGACTGACCGTGTATGGGTATATATCATTTAGTTTTCTTAATTTTTCTTCCCCCAATGTTAAATAAATAGATATTAATTAATTAAGAAGGAAAAAAAAAAAAACAAAAAAGCAAAAAACAAACTATTATCATATGTGTGTAAGAAAATATTGAAAAATTAGTGACGATCACTTTCAATCTCAACAACTGGGTAATTTCAACATCGCAATCATTAAAAATGGACGACATTAATTTAAAGTTTTACACTAGTATTACAAGGCTGAATAAATTTTTCCTTCTTGTTATATCCATCAGTTAGTAATCCACCGTAATTCCTTCTACCAATCTTCTTCTTCTTTTTTTGGATAAACTTAATTTGTTGATCTTCTTTGTGAACCTCAATCAGAAAATTGATCACTAAAAGTGTTTTTTTTTTTTGTTTTTAGATAAAACATAGACACTGTAGGGTGGGGGATCGATAATGGATGTGTATTGGTTTTAACTTTAATCAACACAAAACCAATTCTTCCTTTTTGTCCTTTTTTTGTGAATAAAAAAAATCTGGTAGTTTCACATGATTAAGCTATTAGTTTGTGTCACGTGACATATTGTAGTATCAAACTATCCAAAATAATAATAGATATATCAATTTCAATCTATAACTTTTGAATTTACAGATGTGATAGTTCAATAGATTTTTTTTTGTTAAGTTTAGTTTTACCTGATTTTTTTTTATTCTGTTTATTTAGGAGTACTTATTTTTAATTATCTCTTAACAAAATAAAATAAATAAATAAAAGAAAAAAAATACCAATATATTAGCTTTTATATGAGACAATTTCTCTACCAAATTAATATACAAAACTTTGAACATAAATAAAATGAAATTAACAAAACTAAAAGCAAAATTGTTTTGATCCTAGGGAATACTAAATCACTAGCTACCGTATTATTATATCCATAACTTTATAACCCATCTTAAAAAAAATAAAAAATAAAATTATACCTCCCAAATGCAATAACACTTTCAACCTATATATAATTAATTTTAATTACTTAAATCAAACACATAAACCACCTGATGGCCTTTTCTAGTTGTATGCTAAGTCAAAGTTTTCACACTCGCCCTCCTGAGATAGTTCAGTTCGTAAAAATTACTGGTGATATTTCTCACATTTTGAATTTTCCTTCTACAATTCACCCAAAAAAAAGTCAATATTAAATCTCTTTAAGAATAATGAGTGACCTATAAATTTATATATTATATTTCACAGGTTTTTTTTTAAAATTTTTATAAAATAAGGGAATCTCTTTGATTGTAAGTTCAATACTAAGCAAAAACAATAATTAAACAAATAAATGATGAAGACGTGCATAACAAATTTAAGAACCTTTTCATATTTTAATAAATAAAAATATTTGTATTGATTTGTTGAGTTTTAGATGGTGTAGTTTTGAAGTGTTGTACTTATTATAGATTAGGGACTTATTATTAGGTCGGCTTCAATTGAGATGGGACAAAAAGAGTTGGTTACTTGTTACTTACTAAATATTGGTTTTAAATATTGGTGAATTTTGACTTTAGCAAGCTCTATATATATATATATATATATAGAAAAATAAATCATATTTAAAAAATAAAATAAAACATTAGGTGAGTATGTTCAGCTGATTTAGCAAGGCATCTTTACACATGACCCTGCATGTGCCATTGTACAACAAGTCATCGTATAGATACACCAAAGTTTTCTTTCTCCGTGAAAGTATACAAAGTTTTCTTTCTCCGTGAAAGTATATTCATTGGTCAAGTATAAAAACATACATGCACAATAAACGCTTGGCCTTCTAAGCACAATCTAGTAACAAATTCACTTATTTTTTGGATAGAAATACAGTTTCCAAAATCCTTCAGCCCAAAAACAAAAAATTAACTCAATTTTTTTTTTCTCCTTCAGTTATATTTTAAGATTAATTGCAAATTTAGTAACTTGAATTTTCAGAATTGTACGAATTAGACCATAAATTTCATGTTTGGTCAACTTTCAAATTGATACGAATTGGGTCCAATTTCATAGTTTCATTGGGCGAACTATTAACGGATTGCACGTAACAAGCATGTGATAATGGATTAATTACAATTTAGTACCTGAACTTTTATGGTTGTGTGATTTGGGCTCTCAACTTTATAGTTGTGTGATTGGGTCCTTATTTTTTTAAATCGGTGCAAATTGGTTCAATTTTACAGTTTCAATGGATAACTGTTTATGGGGTGCACGTGACAAGCACATGATCAATTTTCTTTTTTAATTTGAAGCAAATGACATAGTAAACCAACAAGCACTCCAGTATGCGCCATCAAAGTGAATGGCTGGACCATCCACCACTAGCACCATTTCTGGCAAGTAGGTAGTCACTGCCCATTCAGGGCTAACATGCAAGCTTCAAGCATCAAAATTATATCAGCTTTACAGCTCTAATCAGCCAAAAAAACTGCAACTTGTGGCCAATGTGGCCATTAATGTTCACCACCAACATCGGGAGATCACAAGTCACCATACACCAAATAAAAGTTCTCTCGCTAATCTATGTTTCGATAGTGATCTCATAGCTCAATTTGCCCATAATCTGCCACATACAACACCCAAGACCTCATTGAAGTCGTTTCCTTTGCGACCTATACTGCTAATGAGTGATGCAACACTACCAACACGAAAAGAACTAGCAACTGCCAATATGCGAGATGGTGTAAGTCTCATGGCAAGATTTCACTGAAAACCCCCCCAATGGAGAGGTCAAAGTCGCGATACAACCTTCTTCTTCAACAAAACTATCTATGGTGAGTGGGCTCTCACCACCCACGCTAAAACATTCACATTTTGTCAATTTATGTGATGATATCAAGCTTGTAGCACCGGAAAGCAATTCAACAAACACCTCCCAAAATTCACCGTTAAAAATTCTGGCAAGTTAAGCTATACACCAATATCATTAGAAATCAATGCTAGCGGAACTATCAAACCCCAAACATTTTGAAGCTTGATTTTGCTAGCAATTAGCTCAACAAAAAGTTCAAAATCCAACCATATTCAACAATTTCACAATTTTGTATCTTGAACTTTGCTTCATATTAAGATAAGAAAGAGGTCATGTTCTCGTCACGTGCACTTCGTTAACAATTTGTCCACTGAAGTTCTAAAATTGAACCAATTTGCAACAATTTAAAAAATTAAGAGCCCAAATCGCACAATTATAAAATTGATGGCCCAAATCACACTACCATGAAAGTTTATGGTACTAAATTGCAATTAATCGGTTATTACATGCACTCCGTTAATGATTGGTCCAATAAAACCATAAAATTAGATCAATTCGCACCAATTTAAAAGTTTTAAAGCTTAAATTAACCAAATTTAAAATTTTATGGTCCAAATTGCACAACTTTGAAAATTTAGAATACTAAATTGTAATTAATTCAATATGTTAAGTATCTCCATAAAGATATTGTTTGCAGTTAATGTCTGTATTACTATTGGGAAATGAGGCTTAATTAGAACTGAGAAATTCAAGTCGACTTGTGTTGAATTTTGACATTAAAAAAAATCAAATAAATATGACTATTATAGATCATATTGCCTAATTAACATTAAAATATTTACTTAGCAACCAATATTTTAATAGGACTTAAAAAGCAGTGAACGCAATACTAAAATTTACTTTGTAAACCTAGCCTAGCTTCCTCTCATAAATCCCCGTTTTGGAAGCCAACTAGTTAGTTGTCACCATTTCTATCACATCTATTCACATTCTTCTGTCCCTTCCAATCCTTGTTCTAGATAAAGTAGTTTGTTTCCTTCTAATTGCTTGTTACTCTCTCTATGTATTTATTTGTTATATATATGTATATATATATACAGAACTGCTAATATGGGCGACTTAGTCCACTACTCAATGAGCGATAGTCCATATCAGCCGTCTGATGTGTATACTCAGATGCATTGACAGCGTAAATATGCATATCAGTCGGCTGATATGGGACTGTCGCTTATATTAACAGTTATGTATATATATATATTAATATAGATAAAGTATACAAGATTGTATATATATATATTAATATAGATAAAATATAAAAGATATGATAATTCGTTATCTATCAACGTAAATTTAATTTTAGGATCAATAGTAATTCAATATGGTATTGGAGCCAAAAAATTTAGCAGTCATAGATTCCAAGCTAAGCAGCTCCATCAAAAAACAAAAAATATATATATATATATACATACTCAAAATGAACTCAAAAGAGACAAACCGAAAATACACATGTATGGATCCAAAATGGCCTGCATGTAAAGGAGAATAATAGATATAAAATATAAAAATATAATGATCCACATCCTATCAGTTTAAGCTTTTAAAATCAATAATAATTCAAAATATATACGAAAACTTTCAAATCAATAAAGCCTTGATACAATGTCAGGCAACATACTGCTGGTACGCAGGGTGAGAACAGAGCATACTTACAACATCTCAGGTGTTGATGAAGATGCTATAGTAAAGGAACTCAGAGAAAGAAAGAGAGAATTTAGCTAGACATTTTTCTTGCAAACCACATTGAAATTTTATTCCCAAATTTTCTTTTGCCTCCAAACGAGAACAAGGGCTCCTTATATAGAATGAGAAAAGGAAACATAATCATACAATACTATTCTTTTACCCTCTGGAAAAGCAGAAAGCAAAAGAAAAAGCAGAAACATAATTATTACACTCTGAAAAGAAAAAGCAAAAGCAACTGAAAGAGAGGAATCCAGAACATGGGAGTTACATGCTATTTTGACTAGGAGAGATATTGAAGTTTCTGCAGTTTGGGTCGTCAGAATCAATGGACCCCATTCCTATATTTATCTTCCAGTCTCTGTAGGAGTTAGACGGTGGGTTAGATGGGCTGACATCAAGGTCCATGTCAATGTCTTCATTTGAGTCTTGAGATTCCTGGAATTACTTTGGAGGAATTTGAGAGAGGTCCATTGGTCTGTCCAAAAGAATATCGTCTGCAGGATTTTGATTTGTGGATACAGATGGGCCAGGATTAGATGGGCCCGAGTTATGAGAGCTTTTATCAGGAACAATAAAGACTTCATTTGGACCAATACTATTTATCTCATAGAGCATGGTTTCAAGTTCGAGTCTTGGGATGGTAGAGATACGTTTTGTATGAATGGTGGCCCATTCATAAGCCATCCCCTGAGCCCAGCAGTTGCTGGTGGTCTTGTTGAAATAGTAAGGCCTGTGGAGTATAAAGACATAATACATTTCTTTTTGTTTATCTGGAGGCTGCTTCCAGATATGTTTATGTTGAAGGATTTTGTAGAGTTCTTCTCTCCACTAGGTAAGACCGTGAAACCATTCCAGGAATGTCCACAAGAGAGAATCATGATTAGCTGGATCAATAAGTTGATCAAGAAGAGGAATGGTGGGGAAAACTAAGGCAATGGAATGTTCTGTTACACAACACCATAAATACCAAAATAATTTATCAGTGAAAGCATGTTCTGGATTGATATAAAATGGGACCACACAGTAAAATGTTTTATCTTCAAGATAGTCTTTGAAGGGTTGGTCGATGAGATGGAGAACATAATGGAGATAAAGACTCATGTGATGCTGAGCATAGGAAAGAATCATATGAGGGGAAAACTGGGGATTGAGAACCAAAGGAAAATCCCTCTGGATGGTAGCTCTGTCAGGAAGATGGGGAGGATTGACCATCATGATTAAGGGAAATGATGAAATGTGAGAGATAAGCTTCATCGGCTGAGGCTTTGACAGGAGATCTGCAATAATATTCTCCTTTCTTTTTAGATGTTTGACAGAAAAATCATATTTAGCGAACCAGTTCTTGAGCCTCAAAACTTGCTCGTCTAGAAGGGCCTTATTCTTGAAATCAAGAACTTTTGGAAATGACGAGTTATCCATGTGGATTAGGAAATGGTATCCGAGTAAATGAAACTCAAATTTTTTGATACCATATTTAACTGCCAGGATTTCTTTGTAAATGGTGTGGTAGTGTTTTTCTGCCTGGCTAAACTGTCCACTAGCATGGCCGCAATAATGGCGCCTTCCTTTCTCATTCTCTTCCAGGAGAATGGCTCCCCAATAATCATCACTGGCATCTGTCTGGAGGATTCTCTGCCCTGTACCAGGAATCTTCAGGGGAAGAGGATTTTGAGCTATTTCTTTGAGTTTTTTAACATCCTTTGTCTGCGTATGGCTCCATGGCGGATGATCATTCTTTAAGAAAGCATAAAGTTGACTGGTATGCTGAGCCACCTGGGGAATGAAATCTCTAACATAATTAATAATTCCAAGGAATTGTTGAATTTGTTTAGCAGAGAGATTTTCATCCGGAAATTTGGTAAACTCTTTTGTCAAATGTTCTCCAGGTTGGTATACTCCTTCTTTAATACGAAGGCCGAGAAAGTCAATGGAAGACTGGGCTAGAAAGTTTTTCTGTTCTGAAAGCATGATTCCATGTTGTTGAGCAAGGTCATAAAATTGATTTAATAAGGCCAGATGGTTTTCAGAAGTCTCTGAGAATAGCAAGATATCATCAATATAAATAAGGTCCTTTTTAAGAATGGGCTCAAATATTTTCAACATGGTTTTTTGAAAAAAGGAGGGAGCGACTTTCAGCCCAAATGGGAAGACAGTCCATTGGTATTGGGCATTTGGGATGCAGAAAACAGTCTTGGGCCGATCGGCATGGTGAATACCCACTTGCCAAAATCCAGCTTTAAGATCAAATTTGGAGAAGATCTTTGCTTTGTGAAGTTGGGCAAAAAGGGGCTGGATCTTGGGAAGATGAAACTTATCATCTTTTAAAAAGAGATTGAGTGGTTTGTAATCAATGACAAGTCTATTCTTTTTCTGAATTAATTCAGATCTTTTCTCAACATAGAAAGCTTGGCAAGCCCAATCAGAGGTAGTAGGTTCTATAAGGCCTTGGGCTAGGAGCTGAGAGCATTCTTCTCTGGCCAAAGCAAGATCTGCATGAGTCATGCCTGGATGAGTGGCCTTTGTAGGATTAATATCTTCATTTCTCTTGAATGGAAGATGAATGAAGAAATCCTTATTTTTCCATAGAGGAAAAGAATGCTTCTTTTGAAATTCATCATGGGAATTTGCACATAGGAGGAGGAGCTTAGACTGTATCTCAGAATATTTATCCTAGACATATTGCAGAGAAAACAGCTTAGAAACACTAGTATAAGATTTAAACTGATTCTTATACCTGATTTCAAGAGGGAGAATTCTAAGGTGTTGAGCCTGAAAATAAGTGTCCATGCCGATTAAGAGATCTTTATCAGGAAGTTTACTTCCAAGGACACGAGTCTAAACAATACAGTCAGGGAAGAACTTGATTCCTATCTTTCTTTTAGTGATGAGCTCAACTTTGAAGATTTTATCATTAGCAGCCTTGAAATACTCCTTATGTTCTATCCAGTGCTCTTTTGGAAGGACAGAAGGGTTCATCATAGTCTTGTGTGCTCCAGTATCCATATAAGCGATTAGCTTAATATGATTGTAGTATTTTGAGAGGAGGAGATCTATCTCAACATTAGGAATTGGAGGAGTGAGTTTATCAGCTTGATAGATCTGTTCAATCTTGTATAAAGACTCATAAGAGCTGTCAGAATCTTCAGAGGAACTGTCATAAATGGAGAAGACAGTATCCTTATCATCACTAGATTGTTCTTCATAGAGAGACTCAATATCAACATCATTATCTTTGAGGGAGTGAAGGAGAGACTGGAGTTGTTGAACGAGGCGAGCTGATTTCTGTTGCCTATTGGGGCAAGTTTTTGCAAAACGGCCTCTCTTTCCACAGATATAGCAGGTGTCCGATTTAGGTTTCGAACCTCTGTCTTTTCTCTTAAAAAATCTGATCTTTCTTTTGAAAGGGAACCTGCGCTTCTTTTTTTCAGAGAAGGGGAAATACTTTTGGGAGTGATTTTTCTTTTTTTTTNGGAGGAGATCTATCTCAACATTAGGAATTGGAGGAGTGAGTTTATCAGCTTGATAGATCTGTTCAATCTTGTATAAAGGCTCATAAGAGCTGTCAGAATCTTCAGAGGAACTGTCATGAATGGAGAAGACAGTATCCTTATCATCACTAGATTGTTCTTCATAGAGAGACTCAATATCAACATCATTATCTTTGAGGGAGTGAAGGAGAGACTGGAGTTGTTGAACGAGGCGAGCTGATTTCTGTTGCCTATTGGGGCAAGTTTTTGCAAAGCGGCCTCTCTTTCCACAGATATAGCAGGTGTCCGATTTAGGTTTCGAGCCTCTGTCTTTTCTCTTAAAAAATCTGATCTTTCTTTTGAAAGGGAACCTGCGCTTCTTCTTTTCAGAGAAGGGGAAATACTTTTGGGAGTGATTTTTCTTTTTTTTTGTAGCACAAATACACTTCTTCTCTTTGCATTTAATTTGCAGATAAGGTTTTTTGCACAGCTTGTTGAATTTGGAGTCTCTGTTCATGAATCGGGACCAGTATGAGTGTTGCTCACAAATTTTTTCTAAGGCTATCATGGCCTTTTGGTGAATTTCTCCAAGGGATATTTGAATGAGACTTTTTTGTTCTGAGGCAATCTCTCTCTCTAGCTCTGGTTGAATTTCCTCAGGGAGGGAAGTGATGTAGACCTGTCTGAGCTCAATGCTATCAAAGCCATTGAGGGAATAAAAGAGTTTGTACTGGTAATGGGTGTCAAGGTCTTTTTTCTTCAAGGAGCAGTATTTCATGGCGAAGTAGTCTTTTCAATTTTGCTGCTGTTGAGGTTGGCTTTTTCCAAGAAACTGAAAGCGAAGCTTTTCAATGGCCTGATTCTGAGATAAGCTTAAGAATTATAATTGCCACCAGTCACGAAGAAATCCCGTAATTCTTGACATGAAGTCAATCAAGATGAGCTTAGGATTCGCATCTGGACGAAAGACATGATTATCCATCCATGCGGAAAATTCTTTAAATTTAGCTTCCCACTGATGAGGGGGAATGTCATCTAGAGAGAACCAATGACCAGAGTTGTTTTTTGGAAATTCTTCCTTAGCACTGGCAACAGGATTAGGAATAGTTGCATTTGTTTCTCCATAGTCTTCATCAGAAGGGATTTCCACAGTTGGGTAAGGATGAGTGGTGTCAAAAGTTGGTTCTGGATCTGCCATCAAGAGTTCAGTGATGTTGACTAGATCTTCTTCACTGCTATTGGAAGAAACAGTGCATGAAGAAGACACATAGCTTGACTTTTTCTGGGAAATAGCCATGTGCTGAGGAGGAGGTTGCCTAGAAGTGGAAGGACCATGGTGAAAGGCTGGAGAAGCCTGGAACCTAGGTCTTGGAGAGAGTCTTCTCGGCGGAGGAGAAAACGAAGGCTTGTCCTGCGGAAACTTCCGAAGAAGCTCATATGTCATGGTTGGAGTAGTCCTGTGAGCATTAGGAGCTACAGTAGAGGCAAGAAAACTTCATCGAGATCCTTGAGATGTGAAAGGAGAATATCTGGGATCTTTGTTTTTAACGTCTTTAGTAATTTGTTGGAGCTGTGCTTGAAACTGTCTGATTTTTGACTCCTTTTCTTAGAACTCATGGCCAAAATAGTTTCGGCTAATGAGTCGGTGAAGGTCAGCAGTCAGATAGTCAATCTTTTGAACCAGATCATGGTAGTAAAATTGAAGCTCCTCAGATAGCGAGCTAATGTTTTCCTCAATGATAAGATTTCCTTCAACAAGCCTGTCAATACGCTGGAGAGAAACAGAGTTATTTTGGATGGCAACTGACTGCCGTTAATAACTTCTTCTTTAGAAGTCAACGGGGCCATTTCTCCTGAAGGGAGAAATTTCTTTGGATGAACGAAAAGACGTGTGGCCACCAGGGCTTTAGGGAAAGCTGAAAAATCTTCATCATAAGTATTTTGAGATTTCATCATCATACAGGGAACATGCTGAGCCATACCAGGGTTGTGGGCAGGCTTTGACTTACAGCTTTTTCGTAAAAGATGGGTGATGTCCCGAGTAGGAAGAATGGGAGATTTCTTCCATGGAGGAATCCATGGGTCATCGGGGTGGTATCTTTTTTGAGTGGCGGAAGGCTTGTATCCAGACTTCTTTTGCATCGCTTAGGGACATAATCATCATCATCGGAATAATCATCACAGCTGCAGTCAGGATCACATTTTTTTGTGGCAGTATCCCAGATGAAGTGACCATTGATTTTATCCACATAAATTTGTCTGCCATCAACATAAAATTGGGAAACATGAATTTTTTCTTCTATACTGACAGGGATGATGGCCATAGACTGAGCAAAAGGAAGAGTTTCTGAAGTAGAGACTTGAGAGTCAGAAACCTCTTCAAGAACTTTGTAGGTAGTCTAAATGGTACAGTCTGAGAGTCTCTGGAAGGAAGAGACAAGGGCCTGAAAGATAGAAGGGGCCTGATGATACTGTTTTTGAAACTTTTCGTAGTTTGTCAGCCAGGTGGATGGCATCCTCTTCAGCAGCTCTTCTCTGCAAAGGGCAGAAGGAAACTGAACGATTGACGAAATATGGGGCTGATCTGCTGTGACAAAGACATATTATCTGACATGTATGTTCACTTTATTAAAATTAGTATATCTTTGAAAAAACTATATATATATATATATTAATTTTAAGAGAAAATAAATATAAAAAAAATCAAAATTTCTATCTCAGTGTGTAACACCCCGTCCCGGGGAAAATATTGAAATTTCTCAAAGTTGACCGAGTTGACCAAGTTTGACCAAGGAAGGGCTCAGGGTTGACTTTTTGTGTNCAAAAATTTTGTTTAGCGGGTTTTCACGACTGCTTGTGGCTTAGTGGTAACATTAAGTCACACAGGCATGATCTTTGCAGGTCGGGTCTTGTCACAGTGTCTTAAACCCACGATCTTTCAATGTAGATATGAGTAACAAATCAATTGAATCAACCTCATATAACAGAAAATCTATACAGACATATATATATATATATATATATATATATATCACAGAGAGAAGTGTGAATATGTATACGATGAATGATGATGAGAGTTGCCAGTTTTTTTGTAACTTAAAATGGTTGTGAACGTATAAGACATAAATTTTCTTCTGCGTATATATATTTTAGGAATTTTTTTTACCAATGCCTACATCACCACTAAATGAACTATCCATGCCTATCATTTTTTATTTAGTTATTCATGCTTACCACCTCAATCCATTTTACCAATTTTACTATTTTCTAAATTTAATATACATATCCACTTCAATTACTTTATTTTTTCATAAATAACTTTCATTTTTATCCATTTGGCGTGAATCCATTTGTGTTTTTTAATTTCCGCTTGATTTCTTTGCAATATTCTTTGTATAAGCTACTTTCTAACAACACCCGATTACCTTGGACTCCATTTTCAAGTTTTAAAAAGATTTTAGCAACATAAAACTCCAACTCCAACTCCAATGTCTAGCAAAGTAATATACTATTTTGTTTAGGATAATGTAAATGTGTGTATTAATTTATGTACATACTGTATTAGTTCTTTCAAGATTACTGAATTGAAAAAAAGAAAAAAAAAGAAGAGAAAAACAAAAAATAATGAAATTTTGAGGTTGAAGATGACCAAAATTGTCCCGCCCTATGCAAGAGCAATGTAAAGCTTGTTGGGCGGACTACGAGTCAGATTGTAGCTTGTTGGGCGGGCTACGAGTCAGATTGTAGCTTGTTGGGTGCCTTCCTTTCTCTCTTCACTATTATATATATTTTATATTGTTTAATTAATAAATTTATTGTATCTACTTAATTGTTTTTAAAAATTACTAAAAACCAAAAAAATACTAAGTATCCCACCAAAATATGATATAATATTAATTACAATTCAAAATGTCAATGACTGGCTTACATATAGTCTTATTACATCTATTATGGTGGTTGGAAAAATACAAAACAAGGCGGGATATTTTCTAGAAAACTAAAAGAAAAATTAATTTTTTTTTATAATATTGATGTCATCACTATCTTCTGGAATGTCACCATCATCGTACCAGTCTCATTTGGACAGTCAAATCAAAAAGCGACGTTTTAGGGATGAGTAATCAGAAACGAACCCAACACCTTCCTTCTTGATTGAGCACTCATTACATATGTGTTCGTCGCTGCAGAAATTTTATCGGCATGGCTCCTACACAATTATCAACAATGAAGATGATGACGATAGTGTTGATGGATATGGTAGTGATGAATAAGCTCGCCCAGATCATGTGCCCTTCCTCTTTGACGGCTTAGATGGTGAGCTTGTGGACCTTTTCTTGCAGTTCCCCTATGGTGGGAACATCCGATAGAACCACCACTTTGCATTTACCTTTATTTGCTATAGGATTGAAATGAGGTTTAAAAAATGGATTTGAAAATGGAAATGTTTAAAGACAAGAGTTCGATGGAGGTATTTATATGGGCATTGTGGAAGGGCAATAACATTCAGAGAGTATTTTTGTATTCAAAGAAGCATGCCACCCTTTAAAAAATACATCGCCTTTTAATTCATGATCGCACATGCCACCCTTTTGTATTATGGACAAGGTTCACACTATCTAGAAATTGCACACACCACCCAAAGTAAAGGTGGTGTGTGCAAATATTGGGCAATGTTTGCATTTTATTATTTACACCGCCCAACTAGCCTCACACTGCCCTAACTTTGGTACTGTGACATAACCTAAAGCAGTATGAACAATGAAATACACAAACTGTGCAAAGTAAAGGCGGTGTGTGCAAATATTGGACAATTTGTATATTTTATAGTTCACCCCGCCCTACTAGTCTCATACCACCCTAACATTGGGGGGTTTGACATAATGTAGGGCGTGCGAACAATAAAATGCACACACCGTCTAACATTTGCACACACCACACATACCTTTTAAACACCGCCAATTTGTGGGTGGGACAAATATTGTCATATTCAATCTCCGTTTTTCTAATTTTTATTTTTATTTTCCTTCGTTGTTTTCATTTCAATAAAATTTAAAACACACACAACATTCAAACATATTAATATACACTTTAACAATATTATTCTAACAAAAAAAAAACTTATTATTTTGATGCTGCAAAAAACTTCTAAAAAGTTAGAAAGTAGAATTCAAAGCTTGAAAAAATTTGAAGTTATTAATTGCATGGTGTTTCAAAGTAGCTAATATATACAAAATCGAGAAAAAATCAATGGAGAATTGTTAAACAAGAAAAAGAATAAACGAGAATGATAAAAAAAATGATAATTATTTGCCAAAAAAAGTACAAATGATAAATAACAACATTAAACAAAAAATAGATAAAATGAACAATATAAGAATAGGAGTGCTGAGGTGATGAACATGAATAACTAAAATAAAAATGATGGGCATAGATAAAAACCTGATGAGATGGACATCCATACAAAAATCTCTTTATTTTAATATCTTCAATGCTGAATATGTTAAAATTTTAGTTAAAATTAAAACTTTTTGTTAGTAATTAACACATGAATTGGTAAAGTAGAATCAATAATAGTTCTCCAAAAAAAATAGAATGAATAATAAATTAATTATCAAAAATAGAAAGAGCAACCAAAAACAGCTCATCAATTAACCTAGGCATTGACATTCAGTTGAAATAATCATACCAATAAATCATATTTATTTTATATTTTTTGAAAAGATATTAATGAATTTGACGACTTCAATAGGACCCGAAGCCGAAGGTCGTATTAATACAGTTTTCATGGCAAAGAGATTTATTTGCATATTACTATATGTTGGTTTTTGGAGGGTGACTACTAAATTGGACAAAGATTGATACTTGGACTTTACTTTGCACATTCAAATAGACCTTTAATTTGTTAATTTTGATTCGATCCTTTCCATTTCTTTAAAACTTCATATTTAATTTTGGTCAATCACTATAATTTCTATGCATCTCAGGATAAATATCCAAATACATATTAAAGAATAAATTACACTTAAAATATTTGAATTATATCATATGTTATAAGAATGTATTTAATTTTTTTTTAATTTTTTTTGCATTGTAGTAATTAAATTGACAAAAATATTCTACCATTAATATTTGAATTAATTTTCATCATAAATGCATGTTAAATAATACATGCCGAATACGTGATATGTACATAATTATAACATTCAATATTGTTAGGATATTAACCGTAATTAATATTTTAATTTATTTTAAATAAATAAATATAAAAATATATATTTTGTATTATTATTATTTTAAATATTTTTTATAAAAAGTTAAAAAATTAGATTTTCTCTCCCCTGGCACTTCAATTTTTATTTTCATCCATCGGTCCACATCAAGTGTTTTTTTCCTTTTCTCAGGACACCGACGACCATTTTATTCAGCAACTTTTCCATTTTCCGATGAATTACTTAACAAAATTTATATAAAGAAGCCCACAACCTAACAGAATTCTTTGTCGACAACTTATAGTGGTTTTTTGGTTCTGTTATCTAGTCATAAGCTTTTTTCTTTTTTTCTTTTTTCTTTTTCTTTGAATAAGTCATGAGCTATTCCTACGCGCAGTTGTGCTGTGCGTGGAAAATAATCTTAGCAATCCATTTTAAACAAGCACGGGAGATGAATATTGCCTATTGGATAATAAAATACATGCTAATCTAGAATATGAAAATGGAAAAAGAAAATTAAAATAAAATAAAATAAAAGGGTAAGAAAAAAGTCAAAACGAAAAAGCAAAAAAGGCCGATATATAGCAGACAAAATTGGAATCACCCATTTGTTGATGCAAATTCTTGTAGTAAGGAATAAATATTTATACTTTTCTTTAGTTAGGGTTTATATTTATGCATGGGCTTTTAAAGCATTTGCACCTAAGGAACTACATGTATGATATAAGTTAATAGTCTTTGGAATTTTGATAAAAAGCGTGCACGTCCACGCTAGAACATGTATGCGCATTATAGTACATGTAATCTGTAAAAATATATTAGCCGTTACATATAAACCATGCGATTTAACGTGAGCATGCATGCATACATAAAAAAAATTGTATCCAAATTTATAAGGCTGTACACGGATTAGTTAGGTTGGCTGGATTTTTAAAAAAAAATCAACCCAACTTATAGAGCGCAGATTTTTAGATTGTAACCCAATCCGACTCGAATATATTAACAAACCCAATCCAACCCAACCCATAGAGTGCGGGTTGGGTTGGTCGGGTTGATCGAGTTAATTTTTCTTTAATTTAGTCAAAATTAATTTTTTAATAAATTAAATTTTAGTTAATAATTTAATTCTAGTCCTCTTTATTTTTGCAAAAATAAATTGCATGAACTATTATAATGCAAAAAACTACAAAAACAATCCATATCCAACTGATTAAAATAAATATATATTAAATAACATTAATTTGATTAAGTAAATAAAATTAATTATCTCCGGCCACAGTAAATAAAATTGATTAAACATTAGTATATATTTCTTTGTTCAGGTCACAGAAAAGTTGTAAGAAAGCAATATCATTTTCTGGTTCCCCATATTGGATTGGTTGCAACATTTTAGCATAAAAATAAATTTTCGAGACATCAAATTCTTATTAGATTTTTTATATATCAATTAATGAGGCATTGTTTACAGGTTGTCCAAATCAGAAAAAAAAAAAAATTTATTCATTCTTTCACTTACTTCCTTTTAATTATGAGTTTAACAAGAAAATAAATTGTTTTATGACATCAATAACATGCATTTCAGAAGTAAAAAACATTAGTAGAGCATGCACATTTTTTGAAAAAAGAACAAAAAAAATCACAAATTTACATATTTTTTCAGCAGAATAAACAAAAATTACAAATGAAAAATTGAAAATTCAGTCACAGAGAAAGAGAGAGAGATAAAGAGAGAGGGGGAAGTTTTTTTTTTTTTATAATATATACGGATTAGATCGGGTTAACCATGTTTTTTACCACCCAACCCAACCCAAAAATTCGAATTTTCCAGTAGATTGGGTTAGATTTGCCGGATTGAGTCGAATTGTCAAATTTTTGTACACCCCTACATATTTATGTGTTTTGGACATAGAGTAAATACATATATAGTAATATAGATTATAGAATTAGGCTCATATTACATCAACTTGATTGTTTTAAAATATTCAAATTAAATGTTAATTGCACTTTGATACTTTTAACTTGTAAGTTTTGCAATTTAGATTTTCAACCTTCAAAAATAGCAATTTAAGCCTTTAATTTTTCAATTTATTGCATATTGGCAAACAAATTACAGTATTGATCGTGGATGGAACTGCTACGGGTCTGTTTGACCAAATTGGAGATTGTATCAATATGCAACAAATTAAAAATTTGAAGGCCTTTCTTAGCTATGTTTGAAAGATTAAGGCCTAAATTACAAAATCTTAAAAATTAAAGGTATCAAAAAGCAATTAAACTTTAAATGAATTACTAATATGGATTTAATGAAATATTAAAAAATTTACTTGGACAAATTGAACCATGTATGAACATAAAATAAATCGATGTTGAAGCCATTAGAAATTAATAAAAAAAAATCATGTTGGTTCGACATGATATATAGGGCTTAGTTACATAAAACAAAGATTATTACTAATAACATATTATTAATAAAAAATTAAAATTTTAATGACTGATAGTTTATTTTTAATGAAAAAATATATATATTTTTAATGATAATCTTTATTTTAATAAAATAAAAATATATTTATCNTATATATATATATATATAATCCAGTCTATAGAGGGGAAAGTTGCCCATCACTTGGTGGGCAACAACCCATTCCAACCATCATTTGTGTTAGATTCTACATGTTTGATAACTGAAGTGGGCTGTCTACTACTGTAGCAAAACAATATATATAGAGAGTAAGGCTCATGCCAAAAATACTTAATTTTTTTAAAATCATGTATTAAATTCTTATCTTTATTTTTTTTACATTTAGATTGGATTTTATTATTTTTTCAATCCAATTAATAGAATTAAAGATCAAGATTTAAGATCTGAATTAAAAAAAATAAAAAAAAATCAAGTGAAATAGATCTGAATATATAAATAAAGAATGAGTCCCATTCAGATTGGAACAGGGCATGGACTTAATTGAGTTAATTCCCTCCTTTCTGTTAAGGTATAGTTGGTAGCTAGCTAGCTTATCACCGTAAAAAAATAAGCTCCATTTAGGGTGGACCAGACGTGTGTTTGTTCAATTCATTCCAACAAACATACCATGTCATGTGATCACATGCAATTTCCTATCCACATCTCCACCCTTCTACCTAGCTTAATTTTTCTTTTTATTATTATTTTCTTTGGTGAATAAAAAAGACATATTTGTAGTGTGGTTATAAGTACCTGAGACATTTAGTAAGCGGACCCATCTAGTAAGAGTCTGCGATGGGAGCCCATGTCGTTAGAAACTTCACATTTTTCGTGCAATAGTAGCTGATGAGAGCATCTGAATCCATATAGAGTTACCAAAGATCGAATCACAACTTCCAAACTCGCTAGAAGCTTAATTTATTTCTTTTATATGTATATATAAAAACACTGCTAGCTAGAGCCCTATGTTCCTTCATACATGTTGAGAAACATAAAATATTTATTCTTATTGGATTAGGAGATTGTAATGTTCACATACACTTAATTCTACATATAATAGCTTCCTCTAAAGTTGTATACAATTCAAAATATTAAAAGGGTATAGACCACTATATCGTGTGAATAATCTCTATTTACACAAAAGGGAAAATATAAACTCTGTGTTGAAGCTTTATAACCTAGAAATCCTTTTAAAATATTAAAAGGTGAAAACTACATTGCTTCAATTAATCCATAAGGGCTTGTTTGGTATCTTGTATAAGGAAGTATAATGAAATATTATTTAGTTATACTGTGTTTGGTGAATACAACGTATAGTATTAAATAATACAATTTTACATTTTTAATACAAGTTTTGATGTATTAGTAATACACCAAAAATTGTATGTATTAAGTTATACAAACCATGCAGATCCTAAGTTTGTGTGATTCCCTTTCTTTGGTCTTCCAGTATTTATTATTGTTGTTATATTTTATATATTGTAAGCATAAAAATAAAAATTAATGAAATTGTTCATATGAAGAAAATTATATTTTTCTTTAATATAAATATACATATTTTTTAAGAAAAAAAAAACCTTTAATAAAATTAGAATTAAAAAAATTAAAAATTAAAATTTTTTATAAAAGTTAAAAATATAAATTTAAAAGCTTTAATAAAAGTTAAAGTTAAATTTTTTTAATTTTAAAAAAATAATCCAATATAATATAAAAATGTATCAAACATCAATTTAATACAATTTTACACCAAACACATGAGTGTATTATATAATACATTACAACACAATACAATACATTACAACACAATACAATACAATACAATCCAACGTACCAAACGAGCCCTAAGTATATTTGTGATATTCAAGTAATTCATATCCCAAAACCCCTTGGCGAATATCAAGTGACAAGCAACATCTAATTGCCATATCGTTTAGCATAAATCCAAACCTAGTTATCACTTTTCATAGTGACATTTTGTCACATTCATATGCTCTATTTTGTAGTCACGTTATATGACAATGTTGTAATTTAATGTTAAAAACGACTTTTATTTTGAATGAGTTTTCTGAGGACTAGCTTTTATTTGGTACCACAAAGTTGTATGTGACTAGACTGAAGCCAATTGATACACGACATAGAGAGAGAGTGTAAGAGAATGATGCTAGCTTGCTTTCATGCTAATTTTAACCATAATATCAAATCCATATGATGTTTCATGTTGTAAAATGTTGGTTGTTTAAAGCCCAATTACTATATTTTTTTATTAAAATTAACTTCTTTTTCAAGTTAAAGAACCTACCACCCAACTCAAAGATATTAAGAAATTTTCTGTTTTTTGAGGTTAAATGGCATTGATTGTGGATAAACCAGTTTTGAAAAATAAAACAAATTGGAACTTGGTAGATGACTAGGAAAAAGCAACTCATTTCTCATAGGTTTAAAGAGAAGCCCAATACATTGGGTTTTCAGCCCGTAAACCC
>QANX01005952.1:0-17194 GCA_003254975.1 Ochetophila trinervis
CATATATAATGCCGAAAGCGCTGTTGGCTACCATAAGAATCTTACAAATATAAGTTTAAAAGTCTTAGTTTTCATGTAAGAAAGTTCTCACTTTTCATTTCCAACAAATTTTCCTATTACACTTTATCTAATGCGTGTGTAATTTGTGGAATTTTTATGAACTATTATTATAATTTATTTTTTATGTTTATTATTTATATATTTTTGTTGCAGTGGCGATCATGATATGAGAGTTACACATATATCAACAGAAGAATGGATAAATTCCCTTAATCTAACCATTGACAATGATTGGCGAGCATGGTACATCAATGGCCAAATTGCCGGGTGAGTTTTCAAATTATGCATATTTTTATATATGTTATATATGTCAGTTTGTTTATAGTTAATGAAAATCTCATCTCTCTCAAAAGTTTGTAATTATACATAATATATATGTACATTTGTTATAAAATACGTAAGTGCAAGATTATGCATAATCCGCTATTTTTTATGTGTAATTGAATAGCAGATTACATGTAATTTAGTGTGCACACATTTTATAATAAACATGTGCATGTGTTTATAACAAAATTATATATATATATATATATATCAAATGATTAAAAATATTTGGTAATTTTGGAAAAGAAATTGTATTTGACCCTCCAAAAAAATGACTACAAGTAGAACTGACAAATTTTAACATGACTAGTTAACACGACACGAGTACGAATGTTTTTTACGGGTTCAGATTTATCTGAAATGGGTTGGATTGATAACGGGTTGACCCATTATGAACCCGTTATCTTAATGGGTGTTAACGGATTAACTCGCGAAAACTCATTAGATCCATTATGGACCCATTAATCTTTAATGATATTTTAGTAATTTAACTATAAAAAAAACCCATTAAAGAAATGAAGATGTGGTTGAAATTGAATATGTTTATGTATTATTGTTATTTCAAACAATATTGTTTTAGATTTTTATTATTCATTTGTAGAATGATTTAAGTATTATGTTTTTGTGGTTTATTATTTTTTTAACATGTATTAAGTATGTTGCTTTAGTTTTTATTTTTGATTTGTAAAAAGATATAAATATTTATGTTTATTTGTGCTTAATTTTTTTGTAGTATGGACTATAAACTATAAATTTAATATATTTTTCATTTTAAAAAAAATAAGTTTAACGTGTCAACGGGTTGGATAACGGATTACACGATAATTTCATAAACGAGTTTAGGTTTACATATTTTAACATGAAATCTTAATGGTTCTGGTTTGGATTAATTTTTTTAACACAAACACGAGTACCACACAATACAAATACGACACGATACATTGACAGATTTAACTACAAGTCCTCAATATTTTGACCCTTCGATTTTAATATTTACTCTATCATATAATTTTAATAGTCCTTAATAATAAATGAAATATTTGAAATTTTAATGTTTGCATTCCACGTGTTTTTTTTTTTAACTTTATTTTATAACACATAATAAAAAGACAAAATATCAATTAGTAAATATTTGAAGTTTTTATTGGTCTGCATTTGGTGTCTTGCTCTATTTGATTTTGTAAACCACAATTAAAAAGACAATATATTAACTTTGCTATTTATTTCTACCCATATAAGGGCAAAACAGATATTTTACAAATCAATTTATGTCAAAAGGAAAATTTTATAATACAAATTTAAGTGTTGGGGTGCTAAGTGATGAATCTTGAACCTCAAGAGGGCTGGATAATGTCTTAGCAATCCTTAGGGTGTCAATGATATTCTGCCATAGTTTGTAACTTTGCAGTCTTGCCATTTTTAACAAAAATGAATAAATAATCATTATTGCCATTTTTGTCGATAAGCATTATTTATGTCAACCTGTCAAATTGACCATTTATGAGTCACGGCAAATGAGAGAACTAGTCAGATTATTACCAGTTTGATCACAGGACTAAAAGTATCTTTGAAGTCAATGCCCGGATTCTGATGAAAGCCTTTTGCAACAAGGCGAGCTTTGTATCTATTTATAGATCCATCATGATATTTTTTTTTTAATTTTGTACACCCACTTGCACCCAATGACATTCATGGAAGACTAATATGGTACAAGTGACCATGTTTGGTTTCGAGAAAAAGCTTTGACTTCTTCATCCATTGCTTGTCGCCATTTTGCAAGGGAGAATGCGTCACATATTGTAGTTGGCTCAATCACATTGAGATCCCTTTCAATTTTGCAATTAAAAGTTTTTGGTTTATGGATTCCTATCTTTGACCAAGTGACCATTGGGTGGTTTGTTTTTGGTTGTCTTAGACTCTTAGTGGGAGATCAACATTTAATGAGATGCTAGGTGTGGGAGATGAAGCATGAGGTGTGTGTTTTCTAAGGCTAGTGGGAGAGTTAGAAACGGATGAGAGACGTGGTGAGGTGGAAGTGGAAACTATTGAGGAGGTATGGCTACACGGGTTGGTTGAAGTTGGTATGATGGGATTAGGTGGTGAGTGAGACCGGTTTGAATTTGTGGTAGATGGTTGAGAACGAAGTAGCTTGCGGAAGAAGCAAAGAAAGAAGAAACAAAGATGTAGAGAGAAAATAGAGAATCTAAGAAAAGAGAATTGTACATTATGTAATGTTGTGTTAAGAGATTACAAAGAGATCTCTGTCTTAGCTTTATATACAGTCTAAGATTTTACAAACACACGAAGAGAATGTGTGCATGTGAGCTGTTACTAGACAGCTCAGCAGCTATCACTGCTAATAGAAAACATAACAAACTTTAGTTGACGTGGCAGTGGCAGGTTTAATGAAGCTTATAATCCAGTGCTCCACACCTCCCCTCAAATTAAACTACCACATAACTGAGATTCAACACTTAATCATGTCAATCCAATTCCAAGTCTAGATCTAAGATAACAAAAACGTGTAGTTCCCAAAGCTTTTGTTAGAATATCTGCCACCTGTTCTTAAGAAGGCACATACCTTATTTCCATTGCTTTGGTAAGAACCTTGTCTAGAACATAGTGTATATCAATTTCTACATGCTTTGTTCGAGAATGTAAGACAAGGTTATAAGCAAGAGCAACTGCAATTAGATTGTCTAACCAAATTATTGGAGAGGGAAGTTTCATACCAAGTTCAAATACCAATTGTAACAACCAACTCATTTCTGTAGTGATATTGGCCAATGCTCTGTACTCTGCCTCTGTACTACTTTTGGTCACCACTGACTTTTTCTTGCTACTCCACGAAATTAGATTTGGTCCTAAGAAGATGCAAAAATCACTGCATGACCTTCTGTCATCAGGGTTGCAAGCCCAATCACTATTTGCAAAACCATGAATTACAAGTCTTTTAGGCTCAAACTTCTTCAACAAAATACCATACTCAATTGTTCCTTTTAGATACCTAAGCAGCCTTTTGCAAGCTTCCCAGTGAACAGTTGTTGGAGCTTGAACAAACTAGCACAGCTTGTTAACAGCAAAAGTAATATCTGGCCTAATTATAGTGAGATATTGCAAAGGTCCTATGACACTCCTATACTGCTCAGGTTGTTTAAGTGGATCTCCATCATGAACTGAAATTTGCTTACCAATGAGCATAGGTGTAGGATAATACTTAGCTTCATTCACTTAAGTCTTGATCAACAAATCTTTTGTATATTTCTTCTAAGTCAACTTGATACCTCCACCCTGTCTATCAACTTCAAGATCCAAGAAATAACTAAGATTTCCTAAGTCTTTAAGTGAAAACTCACTATTTAAGCCAATTATCAAATCATCAACAAATTTCAGATTTGAACCAGTCACAATCAAATCATCCACATAAACCAAGACAAAGTAATGAATCTTGTCCTTGTTATACACAAATAGAGAACTATTAAAAATTGATCCAGTAAACCCCCTTTTTAATAAGCTACCTCTGAGTTTATCAAACTAGGCTCTAGGTGCTTGTTTCAAGCCATAGATAGCTTTTTCAAGTTTACAAACATAAGCAGGACACTCTTTGCTTATGTATCCTTCTGGCTGAGCCATGTACACAATCTCTTGGAGAGTACCATTGAAGAAAGCATTATTGAAGTCTAATTGCCTTACTGGCCAACTGAATGTGACTGCCACAGTAAGAATAACTCAAATTGTTGATGATTTCACTACTGGACTGAAGGTTTCAAAGTAGCCAACCCTTGGCTTTTTATTAAACCCCTTAGCTACCAGTCTTGTCTTATATCTTTCAACACTTCCATCAGCCTTGTGTTTGATTCTATAAACTCATTTATATATCTTTCAACACTTCCATCAGCCTTGTGTTTGATTCCATTTATTCCCAACAACATTCATGTCAGAAGAATAGGGAACCAAGGACCAAGTTCCTATTTTTACCAAAGCATTGTACTCTTTGTCCATTGCTTCTCTCCACTCTGAATGTTGCAATGCTAATATGGCTGTCTTTGGCTTTGAAACAAATGCAGCACCTAAATCTGGAGGTAAGCTTTGTTGAGAATGGAAGACCCTTGGTTTCAAAATACCATTCTTTGATCTTGTGATCATTGGATGTGAGTTTGACTCAACTGGTAAATCAACATGTAGCTGAATGTGTGAAGCAACATTACCTACTGTATTTGGTATTGAAGATACAGATGGAGATGCTTCAGAGATAATACCTGAATTTTCAGCTATTTTGGTGATATAATCAACAACTGGACTAGTGAATTTTGGAAATTCACCATTTGAGTTGCCAGAGATAACTTGAACTTCTTCATTTTGCTGAAATGAACCTGTAGGTGTAATAAGAACTTCAGAATTCCCATTATGAGAATAATTTGACAGAGAGCTAGCTCTTGGATGACTGAGATCAACAACTGGACTGGTGAATTTTGAGGTTTCACCATCTAAGTGTCCAGAAATGATTTGAACTGCTTTATCATGTAGATTTGAACTTGTAGACATAGATAAATCCTCAGAATTTTCATTACTTGATTTATGTGCCACTGAAGTGAATTTGTTACTAAGTGACTTTGTACTAACCTCAACTTGCTGTTGTGAAGAAACATAAGGAATATGATCCAGATTGACATTTTGTAGAGCAGAATTCTGTACTGTAGATACTTGAGTAGTTGCAGGCACAAGTTTACTTGTAAGTATAGGTAATGGTACATAAATTGTAGATTCACAATTATACTATTTTGATTGATTATTTAAATTCAATCCAGTAGAAAAAGGAAATTCATGTTCATTGAAGTCAACATTGTTAAAGATATAAATCTTGCCTGATTTGTGAAGACACTTGTAGCCTTTATAATCCTCTGCATAGCCAATAAAGACACACTTTTAAGTATGAAACTGGACTTTGGTAGTGTGAAACGGCCTCAAGTAGGGAAAACATGCACCAAATACTTTGAGCCTTTCATATTCTGGAATTTTGTAATAAAGTTTCTGAAATGGGCTTTGAAAGTCCAGAACCACATATGTCAATATGTTAATAATATGTGTAGCTGCTGCAAATGCCTCCCACCAAAATTCAAGGGTCATGTTGGCTTGTGCTAACAGGCTTAAACCAGTTTCAACAATACTTCTATGTTTCATTTATGCTCTCCCATTTTGATTAAGAGCATAGGGACAAGAGTGTCGAAACACAATACCATGTTGCTTCAAATAAAGAACAACATTTTTGTACTCTCCTCCCCAGTCAGACTGTAGTGATTTTAAATTAACTCCAAACTGTTTTTCCACTAGAATGTGAAAGAAAATAAAGTTTTGCAGTGCCTCAGATTTAACTTTTAGTGGATAAACCCAAGTATGCCTGGTGAATTCATCAACAAAATTGATATAGTACCTATAACCCCTTTTTGAAACTGTAGGAGAAGGTCCCCATAGATTTGTGTGCACTAGTTCAAGAGGTGAGGTTGTTTTTGTTTCAACTTTTGGAAAATGACTCAAGTGTTGTTTTCCTTGTTTGTAGTCATCACAAAATGACAAAACTGACTCAAGATCATTTGCTTTACTGCTCAATTTGAAATTACACACATTCAGAACTTTCTTCATTACAGGCAAGGCACAATGCCTTAGTCTTTGATGTAAAATATCAATAGACATAATACTAGTTGACTTGTGTACAGATAAAGCTTGAGAGCTAGGAATATTAGACTAAACTTGCATCAAATCAAAAATATTACACTAAGAACCATAATTCTGATCAATTGAAGACTGTGAAACACCAACAATGGTATTTGACTGTTGATCTATAGTGATTGCCGGCTTTTTATTTGCAAAGTTTGACAACTGGAATGTGAAATCTGAAGTGCATGATAAAGGAGAGAAGACAGGTCTTGAACTACTATGAGTTGAGAAGACAGATCTTGGACTGCAATGAGTTGGCACTTCAAGCTTGTAGAGACCTTCCACTAGTGAGCCTTTAAGTATTGGAACTCCCAGCTGTTTATGCTTGATAATACACAAATCAGTGTGAAATTCAACAGAGACATTGTTATCCTTTGTAAGTTTTGATATGCTAAGTAAGTTCTTTGCAATAGTAGGTACTACTAACACATCTTTAAGCACAATAGAAATATTAGCATACCCTTTAAGCACTGTGTTACCAAAACCAGTAATTTGAATTCCCAGTCCATTACCTACCAAAAGCTCCCCTTACCATTGTAGTCAGCATGCTGGAACAGATGAGAGTTATCTGAGATAACATGGTTTGTGGCTCCACTGTCCAAGTATCAGCTTGGATCTCCAACTGGTATTGGAGTGATGTAATTTGTAGATAGGGCAATATGACTGAGTTGCTTGTCTGTGTAGTTAGTGAAAAGATAGTTTGGATTGATTGATGTTCTGAATTGAGAATTATCATTTGCTAAGAAACCATTTCCAAAGTTTGGAAAGGTTGTAAGCATGGCTTGAGAAGGTAGCCCTGCATTTTGAACAACATTGTATCCACTATTAGGAATAAAAGCAGCATTAGAGATTGATCCATTCACTATACCTTGACTGCCAGGATGTCCAAAGTAATTTCCATGAGAAGATTGTATACCAGTAAATCCAAAGTACTGAACCAAGTTACTTGCAGGCAGAGTAGATGGGGTAAGACTAGCCTGAGATACAGGATTAATGGGATTTCCAAATCTAAAGTAGCAAACATCAGCTGTATGCCCTAATTTCTTGCATATTTGACATTGTGGTCTTCCAGGTTTGTATTTTCCTTTGAATTTAGTCTTTGTTTTGTCAAAACCCCCACTATTATCAAACTGACTTGATATGTAATGTTTTGGTTCATTTCTCTGTCCCTCATGTGAATTGGACATAGTTGTGTGAAATACATGTTTTGTGTCACTTGATCTGCCCGAGCTATTGTTATCAGATTCTGAGATTTCATAACTTTCTCCTCTAATTTGATCATCTAGTTCAGAAATTTGACATTTTGAATTTGTGCTTACTAGATTGGTAGAATTAGTGAAGTGAAAGCTAAGATCAACAACAACAGTAGTATGCAAGTTTTCAAGTCTGCTTTCATAGTAGAGCAAGTGTTGTTTTACCTCCTCAAAGCTTGGAAGAGTAGATCTTGTGATGTGGTTGACCACTACCATTTCATATTCAAGTCCAAGTACTCCAAGGATGCACGACACAAGATCATCTTCATTGATGAAGCCACCTCCTGCAATTAATTGATCTGCCAAGGTTTTCATTTTCAAGAAATACTCAGCAATCCTTGAGGTTTTTCGTTTTGTGCTTTGCAATTGAACTCTCATCTGAATGAGATTCATCTTTGATTTGGAGGCAAAATTCAATTCAAGAACCTTCCAGACTCTCCTCGAAGACTTTAATCCAATTACAAGATTAGCAATTGATCGAGAAATTGCTGTTAGAAGCCAGCCAATCATCAATTGATCTTGCAGAATCCATAGCTGCTGTTAAGTGTTGAAATTCTTGAAAACTTCACTATCCACATCATACTGTAGTGCCATGATTACTTCCATGAATTTAGGTTCATCCTTCAACACGAACTTACCCAATTTGTTTCCAATTAACAATGCTAAAATATGTGTTTTCCAGATTAGATAGTTTCCCGAATCTAAAGGTTGGATTGAGCTTGGAAAAGGTGAGATCATGATCAGTGTCTTGCTTACCGAATTTGTTGTTGTTGATCGAGATTCCACGAGATCAACTTTAGGTAAGACTTGTACTTGTAGATCACTGATTTCGATATTTTCTATAGCTACAGATGTTAATGCTCTGATACCATGAGAACGAAGTACCTTGCGAAAGAAACAAAGATGTAGAGAGAAAAGAGAGAATCTAAGAAAAGAGAATTGTATATTATGTAATGTTGTGTTAAGAGATTACAAAGAGATCTCTGTCTAAGCTTTATATACTATCTAAGATCTTACAAACACACGAAGAGAATGTGTGCATGTGAGCTATTACTAGATAGCTTAGCAGCTATCAATACTAACAGAAAACATAACAAACTTTAGTTGACGTGGTAGTGGTAGGTTTAATGAAGCTTATAATCCAGTGCTTTCACAATGGTGTAGTGGAGATTGGAATACTGGTTGAATTTGTGGTAGGCGTGACACATGGAGGATTTAGATTTTTGGTTGGTGAAACACATGGAGAAATATTGTTAGATTGTAGCAAAGACAATAAATTATGAGAACTTACCTCACATTCTCTTTGTAAAGGATGGCCCGAAGGAGAACTGCTGGAGAACCCATGAGGATGACCTGTGGAATCAAAAGAGGAAGCAAGAGAGAGTTGACAAGAATTTTGTTGTTGTTGCTGAGAAGACAGGAATATCAGTATTAGATTTTGCTGATGTAAAGATATCATCAGATATTGTATAGTAAGGAAAACAATTTTCATTAAAAACAACGTATGGAAAAATGTAAAATTTTCCAGTTTTTAAACTTTTGTACTTTTAGCTTTTGTAGATTGAACTGTATCCTAAAAATATACATTTTTCTAATTGATATGAAAACTTTTGGAATTAATATGGTTGAATAAAAGGATAGCATGCACACCCAAAAATTCTAAATTTTAAAAAATCACTTAATTTTTTAAACAATTTTTGAACTGGAGATTTATTGTGAAGAATTTTGGTGGGTAATTGATTGATTAAAAAGGTTGTTGTAGAGCAGGCATCCCACCAGTAGGACATAGGCATTTTACTGTGAGCTAAAAAAGCTAAAGCAATTTCAGTAATATGTCTGTGTTTATGCTCCACTTTTCCATTTTGATTATGAGTGAGAGTACAAGAGTGTTGAAATTTAATGCCAAAGTTTATTAATTTTTTTTGTAAAGGTCGATACTCACCTCCCCAATCAGTTTGCAAAGTTTTGATTTTGTTTGAAAAATATTTTCAACCAGCAATTTAAATTGGAGAAAAACATTTGTGACTTCAGATTTCAATTTTAGAGGATATATCCATGAAAAATGCAAAAAATCGTCTTCAAATAATACATAATATCTATAACCTTATGTTGATAAAACAGGAGCGGAACCCCATACATAAAATAAAATAAAAATAAAATAAAAATAAAAAAATTCTAATGGTTGTTTTCTCTTAGAAGTGGATGAGGGTGCAAAAAGACGATGCATTTTTCCCATTGGACAAGTTGAGCAAAAATTAGAATTTTTATTTAATTTCACCTGTTTACAATTGCTGAAAATTAATTTCAACACAGAAAAGGAAGGGTGGCCTAGGCGTAGATGCCATAGGTTATTAACATCTAACATAGAAGAAAAACATTCAACATAAGAATTCTTAAAATTTGAAAAAGAACTAGAAACATCAGTTGTTTTTTAGGTTGGTAGACACATACTGTAAAGACCATCCTTAAGGGTTCCTTGAAGCAGAACTTCCTTCATATCCTGATCCTTTACAAAAACAGAATTTGAGTTAAATTCAACAATAACCATATTATCATTTGTTAATCAAGCAATACTTAACAAATTTTTTGTGATACATGGAACATGCAAGATATTTTTTAGATGAATATTTTTATGAGGAATTTGAACAATAGAAAATCCAGTATAAGAAATTTTCAGACCTTGGCCATTACCGACAATTAGCTTGTCAAAGCCCTCGTATTTAATTTGTGCTGAAGATTTGTGGAATCAGCAGTGATGTGATTTGTTGCTCCACTGCCAAGGAACCATTCCAAATTCCCATTAAAGTTTGGTGAGCTATAAAAACCTGGATTGCCTTTGATAGTGGATGTAGCAGCAAATTGTTAGAAGAAGATGGTGGAACAAAATTCATTTCGTACCTGTGATAACATTCAAAAACCGTATGCCCAGGTTGTGTGCAAAGTTGACAGAATAGACGAGTGTTCCCAGGTCGATGACCTCGTCCACCGCCTTTGCTACGTTAATCTCCACGGTATGAATAATTTTGGTTGCCTCCTCCACGGTTTCCATGATACTCACCACTTTCTGATCTTCGAGTGCTCCTATTAACCAAATTAGCCTAAGGATATGGTGGTAGAGGTGGTGTTATATTGCTTTGAATCCTCATCTCTTGATTCAGCAAAAGCGCAAGTACATCTTCAACAATAAGTACATGTTGTTGTGAACTCACATTAGTCACAACGACATCATACTCAAAGGGAAGTCCTTGAAGCAAATGCATTATAAAATCCTCCTTGTTAACCGGGTAGCCTGCCATATTAATCCATCGGCTATTTTCTTCAATTTTGTGAAATAAGCTGTGATTGTAAGTCATTCTTTCTTCATGGATTGCATTTGTAATTTCATTTACATTGCTCGTGCTCGGGATTGACTTCCATAAAGTTTATTTGAAAAAAATACAAATTAATCTATTTTAAGTGAATAAAACATGCTAAAATAAAGTATTAAGGTACATAAAATATATATATACATTACATCCCATCAATAATACAGTAAGAAAATTAGATAAACTTTTTATTAAAATTAGATATACTTTTTAATCTTTTTTTTTTTTTTTTTTGTCAATGATAAACTTTTTAATCACTTGTTGTTTTTAGATGTCTCCCATTTATATGCTCAGGCTGGACGGTCTAATTGTCTTCATTTTATTTCACAAATTCACTTTCATGTCTCTTGTTTAAAAAGAAAAGAATCAAGTAGCGATGTGCATAAGGACGCTAATTTTTAATTTTGGATTCTCTTGACTTTTGTTCATCTGCTCATCATCTAATATATATAGAAATAGCTTTTTTCCATTTTGTAATTAGTACCGCTACTTTTTGTATGACATTTTATTTTATTTTTATTAAAACAGTGTCAATTTAGTTGGAATGCGCTGTTTTTACTTTGACATTTTTCGTTTAATTTAAATAACTTTGCGTAATTCAAAAATCAATAAATTATATGATAAATTATATTTATTTTATAAAATATTATATATAAAAAATTTAATCCATGATTCCAACACAAAATTAAAAATTAATTAATGTCCTTATCATATTCTAATCCTAATCTCAAATCCACTTTAATTGCGTCATGACTACCAATGAAATGGTAATAAATTAAATAGTCAATGGATTAATTCACAAAGTGATAAATTCCCCAAATAATGAACTAACCTATGATTTAGTAGAAATTCATCCAATGGTTTCAACAAAGATAATATGATATAGTTTAGATATTATACATACCTCCGTCCATGAGTTTGGGTATAAGGACGAAGCTGGTAAACCCCCTGGATAATCAACTATATTAGAAAACCAATGGACCTACAAAATATCATATATTATATGTATTTATGAATTAGCACATAAAAGTAAGAATAATACACATTTTTTCCACAGTAAATTAATAAAAGGCAAACAGAGTCTGTCTGAGTATGGGCAAAATATTTATGATGAATAGTATTACCATTATGATTATACCCCAACTTGCTTATTTAAACATTCAGTTATAGATTCGGATCTATTTCACTTTCAATATAAAATTTTAAGACGATAAACTGATTTTTCTTAAAAAAAAATTAAAAAAATGATAAACTGACAATCTTTAGCAGTACGTGTGCATGTAGCATGATTTCCATCATATCAACATAAATAAAAATATGTTTCAACAAATTAATTAAAACTGTTTACAACATGTACATTATTGGTTAACAAATTAATAGATAAACTTTTCACACTAATTGGCATTTTAAAAATAATAAACAAATTTTTACCATTAGATTTATTGATTTAAGAATTTAAGCATTTTCTTATAACAAATATATTTGTAGAAATTATATATTTCCTTCTTGTTACTCCATCTTAATTTAATGAGGATTTGGAACCCTACCAGCTTGGTAGAGAACGCCATTTAAGTAGATCTTGTAAATTAATTAATTTCAATATGCATATGAAATTGACAATACTAAAATTTAACAGGTTAAATTTAGATGAAAAATATTTTGAACAATTAAAGTGTCATAATTTGTAAATATGTTTAGTTTTATTTTTTTTGTTTTTGTTTTTTTTATTTCAATTGTTTGTTATCATTGCTGCCGAACCCTTCACACCACACATGCGCGGATCTGTGCCTTTTGGTTACCTGCAAAGCAAGGCTGCACACCTTCACACCACAGAGGGGGTGTTGACCGGTTGTGGCCTCTACAAGTTGCAAAATATTGTACATGATAGAATGATCTTACAAATGTTGCATAAATGTTTTTTTTTCATACCTTCTATGAGAATTCTTTGGAAAAAGTTACAGTACAACTTTTAAAAAATTATTATTTATAATAAAATAATATTATAATATTTATAATATAATAATATTTATCTATAATAAATAATATTTATTCACAGTAAAATGATGCACCTCTAAAAATTCCGTGGCAACCCCAAATAATCGGGTTGCACCTTAAAATTTGTCGGACTCCTTACCATTTTATACTAGTTTGGGTTGACCATTGTTCCCTCCTTTTAACCCTATGTCCCTTTTTCCTTTAGGTGTTTTAGATACAAAATAATTAGGTGGTTCTGGACCACATAGTCTCAAAGCCTGTTTAATAGGACAAATTTGTATTTTGGTTACATATGGATGGAGTGTCCTTCACTCAACCTAAACCTAATATGCCCACATGATGATTGCTTGTTAATTTTTTTGAATTAATTTTAACTGCCCCATTTAAAGTTTGATTTAAATTTAATTTAATTTTTTAAATTTCTGACAGATACATATTTTACCATTCATATATATACAATTACCATTATAGAGTTAACCAAAAATAAAAATAAAAAGCCTGCTTAATAGGACAAATTTGTATTTTGGTTACATATGGATGGAGTGTCCTTCACTCAGCCTAAACCTAATATGCCCACATGTTGATTGCTTGTTAATTTTTTTGAATTAATTTGAACTGCCGATTTAAATTAAATTTAACTTTTTAAATTTTTGATAATAAATATTTCACCATTCATATATATACAATTATCATTATATATTTGTTCAACTATTATAAAAAAATATATATTTCATATAAAAAATATAATCATAATTGTTTATGCCAGCAATAGTTATATATGTAATGTTAAAAATTTAAAATGTTAAATTTGATTTAAATCAAATTTCAAATCCTACAGTTGAAATTATTTTTTTTTTCTCTACCCAATTCTTCTATATAAATTTTAGCAAGTGGCAAAAATAAATAAAAAATATTAAATTGAAAAAACTGATTTAATTATATATATGCTCCGTGTCTACGAATATATTTGCTCCATGGATCATAATTTTGGGTTTCTAGTAGTTTTCCATGGCTAAAATGTTGGGCTTGCATGATTTAGGGTCTCAGCTCCCATTAATTAGTATTAGTTAGTAATAGATAGATATTTTTGTTAACTGAAATTTAAGAAGAAAAAGAAAACATAAATACTAAATTAAAAAATTGCATTAGTTTTTAGTTTTAGTTTTCTATAAATTTATAGTTAAGCGATATATTTAGTAAACTCTAATTAGTATTAACTAGCAATAACAAATAATTAAAATAAAAAAATTACATAATTTATTTGAAACAATAAAAAGAAGAAAAGAAAAATAAACCTAATTATTGGAAGATTTTATTGTTCCAAAAAGAAAATTAACGGTAGACTTTATTTACAGTTTGTGCCACTGTTCGAGTGGAACCATAATTATTGGAATATTTTTTTTATCTACCAATATTCGCAAATCAACCTTTCCTCTTTTTGATAAATACTCAACCTTTCCTCTCATCCATAGAAAATTATCTAAAGCATTTATTGCATGGTCAGATCACGATTTAATATGTGTGATTATAAATTATTAAAGTTATATGAGAAATAATTAATAAAAATAGAGTAACAATTCTCAATAATTATACAATCCGTAATTATAGTGTTGAAATTTTGAAATTTGTTGCTGATGGTACACTTTATTCAGAGTACGTTTGTGCCACTGTTCGAGTGGGCCTTTGTTGCGAGGGAACCATAAACGATGAATTATTGGAAGATTTTTTATCTACCAAGATTTTTATCTACCAAGATTTTTATCTGAGAAAGCCAAGTCTGTCTCTGAAGGGACAGAGGTTTTTACCAAACATGTGGTGTGATTCATCAATCCAGTGCCGCAGCAGTTTGCAATGGCTTCTTGTTTTGGTGTGTTTGGGAAGTACTTTCTCCCATTCAATTGTCAACACTTTGCCAGGCTTCTCTGGTCTCCTACCCTTCAAACTTGAAACAGGGTGAGAGACTCCATATCATAAATATTCTCCATAAATTCTTCTTCTTTTTTTGGGAATTGTTTGATAAAAAGTACTGTTTAAAGTTCAATTTTCATCGAAATGTGGGAAATTGACAATTGATAATGATAATAGTATGTGTTTTTTTTTTCCTCTTCTCTATCAGATATGTTAATGTGGAGAGATCAGAGTTCTTTTACTATTTTGTTGAATCACAAGGAAATCCTCTTACTGATCCTCTCATACTTCTTCAACATGGAGGACCTGGTTGTTCATGTCTTACTGCCTTGCTCTATGAAACTGGTGGGTTTTCTCATTTTTTTGTATCGACAATTTGTATATGTAATATAAAAGAAAACTGAAATTTAACATCATTATGATTATGTGAAACTTTACATATAAAAGCATATTTAATTAGGATTTTGATATGATATAAAAAAAAAAAAAAAAAAAATCCCATCATATTAAGCTAATAAATGACGTTTGATGTTACCATTATTTTTTTTCCCTTTTGTTTTCTTTTGTTTTTGTTTTTGGCTTATCAATTTATTGATTTATTTTAAATGTCACCATTTATTTGTTAGGTCCATTGGCTTTCGATCCATCTACTTATGATGACGACTTACCGTCTTTAAAATTGGCCCCAAACTCATGGACTCAGGTATATCAAATTTCATTATAATGATTTCTTAATATAGTTACCTCATAAAATATTTGAGGGGACACTAGAGTAGCTTCGCAAAAGTTTATTTATTTATTTTTTTGGATAATGATTTGCGTTTAAATCTACTGTATAAATATATATAGTTCTTTTTTTATTTATGAATGCATTATATAAATGCCTCTTGTCGTCATTTATAATAAATTATCAACAATGACTTCGTTTTAAAAATATCACTTTTATGCATATCCGTAAATTAAAAATTTACATATTACTATATTATATATATAGTGATGATGAAAATCTTCTTCTCAAATTAAATCATGAAAATAATAATAATTTAAGGCAGCCCAAAAGCTGGTTAAGCAATTTTTGAAAAGGTTACAGTGTAACTCTTTTATTTTGGGTTTAACCATAAAATTTTAAAAAATATTATTTCATCATGGATAATGTTATTTTATTATGAACAAATATTATTCTGTTACGGAGTAAAACTGTAAAATTCATAATGAAGTAACACTGTATGATCTATAACGGAATAATATTTATCTAAAATAGAATAATTTTATTTATAATTGAATAATATTTTTCAGAATTTGGCAGTGAAATCAGGTTGCATTATAGAATTTTTCAGCAATTTGAGGATGTGAATTTTATATGACTTTTGAGAAAATGTTGTGTGTGCATACTTATTCTTTTTAGTTTGCGAGCATCATACATGTGGATGCACCTATTGGCTCTGGTTTCTCCTATTCAACAACCGCAGAGGATTATATTGTTTCATCAGACACAGAAACAGCTTCAATGGTTCACAAATTTATTAGGAAGGTTTGTGTAAACTAATTGATTAATATATATTAACTAGTTATATTAAAAGGCTGTAATGCATTAAGAAAATATTCAACAGGCCCCTTTTTTATTAGGTTTTCATCTCTTATAAAAGAGTTTTACAATTATTTATTTTTGGTGATGATCATTAGTAAAACTATTGCTGACATAGTTATTACTTATTGATTGCATTTAAGTATGCATTGATTTGTCCCCGACCTTCTAGTTCTGTGGCAAGTGGATGAATTACATCCTCAACATCACAAGTTCGAGAAAAAGTGGACACAACCAAAAAGTATGCATTGATTTTTTATTTTCAAAAATCTAATTTTGGAAAGTAAATATATTGATTTTTAATCTAAAAATCTACTTTTGGAAAGTAAAAACTTTCAAAAAATCATTTAAATTATCAAATGCCATATGAGTAGCTGATGATAATCACCAAGTGATGAAAAATAGTATTTTTCTTGCAAAAATATGTAGGATTGAGTAGACTAATCCTTGTAACCATATATATTGTTTTGCTAATATAGGCAACATCGCCTTCCACTTAGAAAGCTCAGCAATTATGCACATCAAATAGCTGCAATAGATTATGGTCTACATTGCTCACTGTATCAGCTATATATATATATATATATTTGTGATTCCAAATGACCTAATAGAATAATTTTACTGAATAATTTCTCTGGAATGCATAAGATATAATGCATAGTTTATCATCATGTTTTTTCTTCATATTTTTTCCTATGGCTAAGTGGTTGGAAGGCCATTCAGAATTCAAAGCGAATCCATTCTTTGTTGGTGGTATTTCATATGGTGGATTCTTAGCTCCAATAATTACACATGAAATATTAGAAGGTAACATTATGAATGTTGTTTCATGATCAATTCGAACAGAGATCTTAATTAATTAGTCATATTTACATCTGGTAACACCAATATTTCTATGTCAAGACCATTAATTATTAGAAATTTTTGGGATTAATTTTACTAACACCCTTTTTTTTTTTTTTTTTTTTTCTTTATAAATTAATTCATTT
>QANX01005957.1:0-39820 GCA_003254975.1 Ochetophila trinervis
AATTGTATATTCACAAACATTTACCAAAAAAAAAAAAAAACTTGTATATTTACAAGCAATAAAGAGGTTTTTTGGTATAAAATATAATATAAACTCTAGTTAAATATATATTATAATTCTTTTCAAACCAGGAATTCACCTCTCCAGTCATCATTATTTTGTATAAATTATTTTTGACCACTTCTTTTATAAACATAACCTCTAGCAATACATATATAATCTTGCAAGATCTAATTAATCAACAACAAGAACAAGGTGCAAAATCACTTTGCTATGACAAAATTACATGCCATTTGACAAATGAATTAGCCTTCATTAAACTTTTCCACCTACGATTTAGGCGTTCATGCAAAATATTTACCTTACAGGGGAGATGACTATGTCTTTGCTGGTCTGTCATTAACTCTCACATACAAATTTAGTTACAATGAACCAAAACCCAACATTTCCATTCCCAAAAACGTACTCTAAAATTAGAGCTATCTTCACGGAAAAACAAAAACAAAAACAGCAAAAGCAAAAAACAAGGCACAACATTGACAAGAACCAACCAATTTTCTCATGGTTGTGAAGAGACCATCCTACCTTTATATCAAAGATGGAGAGGACTTGTTGCAGAGCCTCTCAAGCTGCTTCAATTCCATTTTTCTCTTCCTCTATATAACATTTCATTCCGCTTTCTCTAACTTCAATTCATGTAGGCAGCCTTGGGCCTATCCAAGGTGGCGCTGCAACTTCTTCTCAAAATGCAGGCCTCAGGCTGCTTCTTAGCTTTCTTTCTCATTTTTGTTTGCTTCATCTCTTCTTCCTTTGCCTTGTCGGAAGATGAGGTCTCCTTCATCGCTCACCGCCAATTGTTAACTCTCCCTGAGAATGGTGATTTGCCTGATGACTATGAAAGTGAGGTTGATTTGAAGGACTTGAAGTTTCCCAATTCCAGGCTCAAACGTGCATACATTGCACTCCAAGCATGGAAGTTGGCCATTTACTCGGACCCTCTCAACACAACATCAAATTGGGAAGGAGTTGATGTCTGTTCCTACAATGGAGTTTTCTGTGCTCCAGCTCTTGATGACCCAAAACTCAATGTTGTTGCTGGGATTGATCTCAACCATGCTGATATAGCAGGTTACCTTCCGGCTGAATTGGGTTTGCTCACAGAAATGGCTCTTTTCCACATTAACTCGAACAGATTCTGTGGGATAATTCCTGAGAGCTTTTCAAGGCTAACTCTTCTCCATGAGTTTGATGTCAGCAACAATCGGTTTGTGGGTTTGTTCCCAAAAGTTGTTCTGTCAATTCCAAACCTTAAATACCTTGATCTAAGGTACAATGACTTCGAGGGTAGATTGCCTCCGGAGCTCTTCAACAAGGAATTGGATGCATTGTTCTTGAACAACAATCGGTTTGTATCTACCATTCCTGAAAACCTCGGGAACTCTCCGGTCTCAGTTTTCGTGGTGGCTAACAACCAACTCCATGGATGTATCCCTCAGAGCATTGGAAGAATGGGAAACACTTTGAATGAAATTGTCATCTCCAGCAACAAGTTTGGTGGGTGTTTGCCTTCTGAGATTGGTCAACTTGGAAATGTGGAGGTTTTTGATATCAGCTCAAATGGGTTCTCTGGGATATTGCCCAAAACTTTCCGTTCCCTTGGAAAACTGGAGGAATTGGATGTTTCAAGAAACATGCTAACTGGGTTTGTTCAGGAGAAGATTTGCAAATTGCCAAGCTTGACAAACTTCACATTCTCTTACAATTACTTCAATGGGGAGGCTAAAGAATGCGAACCATCTTCTTCAAAGGACCTTGAATTGGATGACACAAGCAATTGCTTACCTGATAGGCCAAAGCAGAAATCAGCAAAACAATGTAATCCCATTGTGAGCAAACCAGTTGATTGTAGCAAGGCCAAGTGTGGAGGTGGAGGAGGAGGAGGAAGAGGAGGATCTTCACCATCTCCAAACCCACCAACTCAGAAGCCAAAATCACCACCATCTCAGAAGCCAAAATCACCACCAAAACAAGAAACTCCAAAGCCACAACCACCAAAACATGAGACTCCAAAGCCACAACCACCAAAACATGAAACTCCAAAGCTACAACCACCAAAACAAGAAACTCCAAAGCCATCTCCACCAAAACAAGAAACTCCAAAGCCACAGCCACCAAAACATGAGACTCCAAAGCCACAGCCACCAAAACTTGAAACTCCAAAGCCACAGCCACCAAAACAAGAAACCCCAAAGCCACAGCCACCAAAACAAGAAACTCCAGTACCAAAACCATCTCCAAACCCAGTTTCTTCACCACCACCACAAGGTGATGATCCTTATGGCAAGTCACCTGTTCATAGTCCACGTGTCAGGTCTCCACCACCACCCCCACCAGCACCAGTTTCATCCCCTCCACCACCACCAGTACCAGTTTCTTCCCCACCACCACCACCACAGGTACCGGTTTCATCCCCACCACCACCAGTTTCTTCTCCACCTCCACCACCACAACCACCACAGGTTTCGTCTCCTCCAGGTGCCGATGGTCCTTTTGACAAATCTTCACCGCCACCCCCATTTTCATCTCCTCCAGATGATCCTTGGCTCAATTCTCCTGTTGAGCTTCCTCGCATTAGATCTCCACCACCTCCGGTTCGTTCTCCACCGCCTCCGGTTTACTCACCTCCACCTCCGGTCCACTCTCCACCTCCTCCGGTTCACTCACCTCCACCGCCGGTTCAATCTCCACCGCCTCCGGTCCACTCACCACCACCTCCGGTCCACTCTCCACCTCCTCCGGTCTACTCTCCACCACCTCCTGTCCACTCCCCACCCCCTCCGGTTCACTCTCCACCACCTCCGGTCTACTCTCCACCACCACCTCCTCCGGTTCGCTCTCCACCACCTCCTGTCCACTCCCCACCCCCTCCGGTTCACTCTCCACCACCTCCGGTCTACTCTCCACCACCACCACCTCCTCCGGTTCGCTCTCCACCACCTCCGGTTCACTCACCTCCACCGCCGGTTCACTCTCCTCCACCACCGCTCATGTCTCCACCACCTCCGGTCTACTCTCCACCACCATCACCATCTCCACCACCACCTCCTCCAGTTTCCTCTCCACCACCACCTCCATTGGAAGATTTGATTCTCCCGCCAAACTTCGGCTTCGAGTACTCATCGCCACCTCCACCAATGTTCCCGGGCTATTAAACGGCATCGTATCACCGTTCTCTAATCTCTCTTATGTTTTCTTAACTCTTTTTACAATCTTACAACATACACCCACTTTTGTTAGTTCATAGTTTGTGTATTCCAAAAGCAAAGAAAATAAAAGTAATGACCAAAAAAATAAAATAAAAACATGAAAAAAAATAAAAATTTGTAATATTGTTGCTCCTGTATCGACAAAGCAAGTGACAATATCGGCAAAGATGTATATTAGAAAAATTATTCAAGAAAAAAAAATGTCAAATTTATTTGTATTTTGCACGTAATTCTTTCCTTTGCGGTTACGTTTATTCTAATATTACAATTTTATTCTTTATTATCTTTTAATATAATAAGGTTGCATTAATTTTTCACTTATCTTTAGAATTTTGTTTGTTTGTTTATGTCTATCATTTTTTCTAAACCAAGTGTCAAGCAGCTAATTTATTGGTTAATTAATATCTTGTTTGATATAGCTTTTAAAAAGGCCAAAGCAATTCTTCAAAAGTTGAATTCTAATATTACATGAATGTCTCATTTGCAAATACATATTAAAATTTGAGAAGATTTTACTCACGCTTAATTAACTATCCCAATTAATTGCCTCAAATTACAAGTTGAATTTAGTTAAGTAGGCAATGCTTATATATCTAAGCAAAATTTTTTTTACACAGTCATTTTGAGTTTGAATCTCTCCATCCTAAAAACAATTTCTCATAGTTTGATAATTATTGATTAATATACCTAGGTGCTTAATGATTAGAGAAAAAAAAATTATGTACTTACCTACATTTATATATAAATATTACCTATCAATTGAATGTGTTATATAATAGCCTAACAAAGTCTCACACATTTTCTAACTTGGTTTCGACTTTATTAAGTCTCCAATAATTATTAGTAACTTTTCTTAGGATCTTGTTGAAGTAGAATTCTTTAATTTCTACAACATTTTTATATAGGAGCTTAAATTCTTTTGTTTAAAACTTCTTTATATTCATTTACTTTATTGCACATAATTAAAAGTATGCAATCCAAACATGCACCACTAAGCTGTGCCTTAGTTAATTAATTTAACAAAGATCCTTAGTTACTTATGCATACAATAAATCTACTTTATTCAAGCCTAGCTCTAGCTAAGAATATTTGGTACAAAGAGGATAGTTATTATTTCCATTATTAGTATCTTGTGTGGAATGGTCGGAAAACTTTTAGTTCGAGAATAACACCGGCGACGGAACCAACTCCGGCGACAATAGTAACTATCAGGCAAAAGAGACTCAACAAACGAAGTAAAATCCATTTAGCTGTCCACTTTGCAATCTTCTTCTGCACCATATACATTTCAACTGGAAAATATATTGTTAGGGGCCAAAATCCAATTGCACCCAAAATTCCCAATATATCATTGAAGAATGGGAGCATCATTGATATAATGGTGGTTAGCATTACGAAAAATGTTCTGAAAACCAATCGAAAAAGGCTTAGGTTGTAATTAGATCCAATTCCTGGGATGGAAATTTTAATTTCTTTGGTGATGAATTTGGATGTGTGACAATTTTTGGACACCCATTTCTCAGCAAAGGCAAAAATGGGCTGGCTAAACACTTGGTAAGCTCCTAGAAGATGGACTACTATGGCAATGTTGGCAATATCAAGAAGCCAAAATGGATTATGGAAGGCAAATCCAGTGAGGAGGTTTCCAGGGGCTAGATTTCCCACAGCTGCATATCCCATGCAACCACAAAGCATGTAGAATGTTGTTGTCACTGAAATGCTTATCAGATTGGCCCTTTTCATTGTTTTGGCTTCTGAAGGTGGAGATTTAAGCGTGTCCTGTCAGTTTAAAGCTTTCTAAGTTACAAATTAAAACAAACAAAATATACTTTAAATTAAATTCACTTTTGAACTATAAGCACAATTTTTAATTGTGTTGGCCTCATCTTTAAAGTTTTCTTAAATCTGCAGCTGCTGATCTTCAAGTTTGGCTTGAATCCATTTTTACCTTCAGATTTCGCATATGTAGTTTTTATTTTCTAAGAGCATCTTCAATGGTTTTTTCTATTTTTTAAAAATTATTGTCACATAAGATAAATAGACAGACTGATTTAAAAATTTTCTCTGGTGGATCTGTCTAAATAGTCTGTTAAGCTGATGTGGCATAAAAAAAATAGAAGATGTCTACTTTTAGAGGGTCTGTTAGACAGTCTGATTTATCAATTTTATTTATTTTTATCAATTTTAGTTAACTTTTAGATAACTTTTAGTTTGTTCTGAACACAACCATTGAAAATAACTTTTAGATAGGCATTATCTATTAAATAAGCATTAAGACACATAATAGCATCTCCAATGGAATGTGAATTGTTAAAATTAACATGCTACATAAGCAAATATAGAAATTGTTTTGAAAAAATGCACTCCAATGGTAATGTCCAAAATGAATGTCGAGCTGACGTGGCCTAAACATTGTTAAAGAGAATTTCTACTTCTGAAGGTTCTGTCAGACATTGTCAAGTTTCCTAAAAAGTAAAATTTACCTTAAAAATCTAATTTATTCAAAAATTAAAAATACTTAATAAAATATATAATTAATTAATAACCTTAAATAATATTTGTACACATTACCATTGGAGAACAATTTTTAAATTGAATATGCATTTATGCTACATATATTTAGACAGTGTCTATTTTTATGCCACATATATAATAATCCACATTTTCCATTGAAGATGCTCTAAGCAGAAAAGACCTCTATTTTTTGTATCATATACACTCCAATGAAAAAAAACCATTGAAAATGCTCTAATAAATTTAATATCCATTCTTTCCTAAATAACCATTAATATTACTTTTATATTCTTTAAAGAAAAAGGAAAATATGTGATAAAACTTTCACTCATTTAGATCTTTATTTGTATATACAATTTAACATATGTTTTTTATGTTTTGTTTTTTTTCCTTTTTAAATAATGTTAGTATAAAAAAATTGTATATAAAGAAAAAATTAAAGAACATTAAATTGTTAAGTTGTACATAAAGACAAAAAAAGCCTGAAGAATTTTAAATTATTATTTTATAAATAATGTTAGATATTAAAATTTTTATATAAACGAATAAAAAGAACTTTAAAAAAATTGTAGAATTGTTAAACAAATAAAGAAAACATAAATTGTATATATAGAAAAAAAAAAATCTCTAAAATTATTTAAAATAAAGATATATGTAAAAGTAATTTAATTAGTTATATAGGAGAGATAAATAAATTTATTAAACGGTACTAAAAAATAAAGACCGCAGATAAAATATGCCAAATCCGAATAATTAAAATCAATTTACGCTAAATTTTAAAAATACAATTGAAATTAGCCCACAAATAAATAGTTAATGATATAATAAATATATATAGTATCTGATCCATGTAATAAGAGACTGACTATATATATATAAATATATATATTTATATATGATGGTGAACAACTTACTTGGATTTCAATAAGGATGAATGAGTAGCAATAGGAAAAGGAAATATCACCAATTGCTTGGAAGCTCCTCCATATCTTTTCGCTTTGACTTATTACTCCCACACTGACTCCAGTGAGACTGCCTTTAATAGTTCCAGTAGCTATATATGTACTCATATTTATAATGGATGACAAACATAAAAATAAAAACCAAGTCAAAGTGATTAATTATGATACACCAATATTAATGTATGTATGTTGATTTATATAAAAAAAGGGGTTTAGTACGCACTTGCAATTCTAGAAATTGCGAGGCCTAGGCCAATTGTGGAGTAAGTGAAAGACATGACAGCAGCAACAGTGGAGAGCCACCATATGTGACTGAGGTCTGGAATCTGAGACAACACAATTTCTATGATTCCAAACATTATCATGTACGGGTTGCTCGACGACCGACATGCATTTTTCTCGCCCTTGTTATGGAAACAATTAGAACGGTGTATAGCCCTGCATATATATATGTTGATTAATTTGATAAAATTAAATTAATTACTCCATAACTAAAAAGCAAGGATTATATATATATATAGGACATGATTAATTAAGTTATACTTAATCTTTACTCAAAACCATCAAAAATTAGAAAAAATAAAATAAATTGTCTAACTTTATATTTATTTTGATAGCTCACATCATGCTTATGGAAGTTCCAATGGTGTATCCAATGCATATGCCGAAAAGGTTCAAGTATTGAACAAGCCCACATATCTTTACCTTTGTTCCTCCTGCCCACATGACAAATTACGTACGGATTGATTTTCAATGTTATATATGTTCATGAAATTAAAATAAAAAAAGGTACTATTTTAACTAAAATATAAATTGTGCATCTGCTTGTTAATTTACCAATCAATATAATCCGATCATTTTTTAGTTATTATATAGTTATAGGTATATAAATTTCTAGCTAACTACCCAACTAAGCTATTGAACCATAGGCTCAGAAAAAAAAAAAAAAACACGATTATGGTCTCAAGTTAATTTGGAAGAAAATTTGACACCGAAAAATAGACTTTATTTGTCCTATGTAGAACAAATTGTTCATGATCAAAAATAATATTTATGATTATGTAGTACCTATAAAACAAATATTGGTTGTCTTTTTAAATATTTTAATTACTTGGAAGAAATTGCCAAATGTTTTAATCTAAAAATAAAATTACAGTGTCAGCTACAGCACCTTTTTAACTAAATCCTAGTTTTTAATTTATAGCTAAAGTTACGTAAATTTTTCCTATTGCGATTAAATATTGTATTGTATAATTTGTAAGTTTTGGTCTTAGAATTAGATGAGATTAATTACTTAAGATATACTCTTTTGTTTTTATATACTTTTACTTTTTGACTAAGAAAGATGCACTTTACTAGTCGCGATTGTTCCTGTACAATTAATCTTTCTTTTTCTTTTCGAAATGATTGAAATTGTATTAGTGCAAGAATTCATCAAAAAAACTCTCTCCTTTCTTTTCCGCGGAAGGAAAAAAGAAGGTGGACAAAAGAGAGACAAAGTACAAATTAATAACTAAGCTAAAACTATGTTTTATCTATATTATATATATATATATATATATAATTTGAAAATATATAAATTTGTAAGAGATTCAATCACCACTAACTAACTGAACCACCCGAATATAAGTGAAAGGACAAAATTAATCTCCAGCTCTAATATAAATTTAGTATTATTGTTCTCGTAAATTTGAATTTGTAAAAATTGATTTGAAATTGAATTACATAGCATAACAAAATCAAATCTCGAAATTTATAAAAAATAAAAAACAGATAAAAAGTGATATATAAGAAAAAAGTAGAGTACCAAGATTGGATCGGACAACATCCATGTAAGTATAGTTTCGGTTGCCGGAAATGGGATGGCCGGATCGGTAACAGTCGGCGAGAAGAGCAGACATAAAGTAGGAGATAAAGGCAAACATGAGCATCACACATGGACCTGCAATCCACCCCAGCTGTGCCGTTGCCCATGCCAGTGATAGCACTCCTGATCCTATCACTGCCGTTATTATATGCGCACTTGCAGTCCATACATTCCCTGTATATTTATATATATGTACTTAATTAATTAATTAATTTCTACATCAAATTTAACTAATTCAGTATCAAAATTTGCACTTACCGGTTCGTTTTGGACGGCCATCGTCATCGAAAAGTTTGAGATTACTTTGATCTGAAACCACATGGAGGACATGGTTTTGGCTCTTTATACTCCCATTGTTCTCCCCCATCTAATTAAATTCACAAATTAATTATATGCTAATTACCATGTGACTATAGCATATATAATTGACAAAAATTTAAATCCATGATAGAATCAACCTATTACGGATATATAATAGCTAGGATGTCCAGATCCTGGCTATATAACAACCATACCGACTTCTCATATTAATGTTGCAAAATAATTAGCGATAAAAGTGAACCAACTAATTATATGTTATGCAAAATATATAGTATAGTGACCAAAATATTTTATATATAAAAGAAATAACAAGAGCTTAGCACATTAATTTGATCACTACTCAAAATAAAGAAAGGAAAAAAAATAAAATCATAGCTGAATTGAATCGCTATTACACACATACAATTTTACCTGTATTTATATGACCACTTGGAGGCTCAACAGCTAATCAGAATCGGACAAATGAAAAGGGCAATGAAGGTTAAGGAAGAGTTATTGCCTGCGGCGTCTATGGTATTTTTCTTTTTATAGAAGAAGAAGAAGAAGAAGGCGAGTGTATCTAATAATTACTGTTTAATTAAATTAACTAAAATTAATCAATTTCCTTTTTCATTATAATCATTAATCTCTCACTTTAAATGGTGATCACTGCGCGTGTTCTATGCAGCATATCTTCCATATCTATGATATGCATACATTAATTATTGTCCTGGGAGAATAAAGTCTCTCCTACACATTAATTAAAGATTAAACCCAATTTTTTATTTTATCTTTTTTCTCTTGATGTATTCCCTTTTTCCATTAAATATTGTTTTAATATATATGTATAAAATATAAGAAGTAATCTCCTACACATTAATTAAAGATTATATCCAATTTTTTATTTTATTTTTTTCGCTTGATGCATTCCCTTTTTCCCTTCAATATTGTTTTAGTATGTATAAAGTATAAGAAATAATTATATATTTAATTTTAGAAAGTTGGAGGCCATAATGAAGGTGCTTCATATATATATATATATAGACCTCTTGAGGCATATATGGCTTGAGACAAGCATATTATATATATAGAGCCCCGCTATAAATCCCGACTTCGGTGTTTATAGCGTCCCCGACGCTCCCAGTCAATAGTCTCCAAAATGAATTCAACATCAATTCAATTTTGACTCCCACGTGAGCACGTGATCATCCCCAATTCCCCTCCTTCCCCCCGCGATTCATCCCCCATTTTTCTTCTTTGATTATATATATATACACCTATTGAGGCATATATGGCTTGAGACAAGCATTATTAGAACCACTATGTGCATCCATTTCCTTCTATTGATCTGTCTCATTTCTCTTCCTTTTGTTTTGTTTTTTGGGTTTTTATGCATGGCACATGAAAATATGCTATAAAATTTTAGTAAATAAATAAAGGAAATTAACAATATGTATGAATTAATAATCTAAAACGAATTCTACCTAACATTTTTTTTTTCCAAACTTTATAGTTAAAAACGCATGAATTAAATTTGTACAAGAACAGTAAAATACATGTTTTATATATATATATATAGAGCATATTAGGTCTATTTGATGATTTTATCATCATATTCTCTTTTATCAGCTTTTCGATATATATATATACAGTTTGGCTCCAAAACCCGCATGTCGGGTTAATAGAGTCCCCGACCCCCCTAAAAAAATTGAAATTGGCAATTTCAATTGAAGATCAAGTGCTCAGCACGTGAGCCAAACCCAAATTTTCCCCCCATACCCCCGCACGAGTCTCGGCCATTTTTCCCCATCCCCCTCAGACTCAGCTTTGCGCCGCAGACCGCAGAGACCAGACCACCGCCCGTTTCCGCTCCAAATCTCGCCGGTATCCCCCCCGGTTTGCGCCCAAAATCTCGCCGATATCCCCCCCGATCTGAGCTCAAGTCTTGGCCCCAAAGCAGGAACCCCTGTCCCCGCGCTTGAGTCTCGGCCCCATAGCAGGAACCCCCCCACCCCCGCGTGACAGCCCATCCTCCCCAGCCGTTATCAGTCCCCACCGTGCACAGCCCAGCCTCCCCAGCCGTGACCAGTCCCTCACCGCGCACTGCCCAGCCTCGCTGCGCACAGCCCAGCCCGTGGTATTTTTCAATTTCAATTCTTTTAAGTTCTCTGCTTTTGAAGTTATGCAGCCAATTTGTGAAGGCATTTGTGTTTGATCGAGGGAATTTTTGCATTACTTTGGTTTTCCGTTCGTGTATTTGTTGGCATTACTATTAAAAATTTACAATGTACTGTACAGTTGTAAATTGTAAGGATGTGCTTTGCAGAGACATGAGAAAATTGTAAATTGTAATAGATAAAATTGTAAGGAAATTGTGGAAAAGTTTGGAAATTGCAGAGACAGAGTTTGGAATTTATGAATTTGTACAGAATTGTAAATTGTATGATTTTTAATGGAAGAATTGTAAATGCTGCTATGTTGATGATATTGGAACCGGGCATGAATGGTGAAAATACTTGATGCTATTTATTTAATTGTAATTTTTGAGGAAATAAACTAAATTTTCATTTTCAATGGTTGATTGAGTTATATATGTTTTCTGTTGTTGTTATATTAGTTTTAAATGTGACTTTACAAAATACTTTATGCATAAATGTAGACTTTGCAACTAACTACTACCGGATTAATTTTTTTTTTTTTTTGGTATTTGTTTAGGGATTAATTTATACTCATTCTATGATTTTCAGAAAATTTAGCTTATTGTGGCAACAACATGTCAGATGATAGCGAAACACAGTGTTATACTCCACAAGTTGCAGATGAGATCAAACCAAAAGTTAATCATGAATTTTCAACAGTAGAAAAGGCTTTCAATTGTTATAATGCATATAAAAGACAGTGTGGATTTAGTGCAAGAGTTAACAATAGCAAAAGAAAAAAAGGTGAGCTAGTGTGGAAACAGTTTGTTTGCTTTAAGGAAGGGCAGAGAAATGACTATTATGAGAAGATGGAAAAATATACAGTCGAAAGATCAGATGAAAAGAATCGAGGAACTATTCGAGTTGGCTGAAAAGCTAAAATGACAGTGGTTAAGCGGCAGACTGGAATGAAATGGGTGGTTAGTCTTTTTGTGGAAGAGCATAATCATTCTCTTGCAACTCCAACTAAAGTGCATTTGTTACGATCACATCGGAATGTGTCGGTGGCAAAAAGAGTTTTGAGCCAACAGTTAGCAGAAGCAAATATCCCAACTTGTCAACAAATTAGAGTGATGGAAATAGAATCTGGTAATCCTCAAAATCTCGGATGTACTGAGAAAGATTTAAAAAATTATGTACAGCGAATGAGAGATGAGAAAAAAGAGATTGATGCAGAATTGTTAATAGAATTTTTTTCTTCTGAGAGAGAAAAAAATCCAGCATTTTACTTCAGTTATGAACTGGATGATGAAAATCGGCTTGTCAGATGCTTTTGGGCAGATCCGTTTTCAAGGAGATCATATCATTTTTTTGGTGATGTACTCGTATTTGACACAACTTATAACACTAACAAATATGATATGATATTTGCCCCCTTAGCAGGAGTGAACAATCATGGTCAAACTATCATTTTCGGATGTGCTTTGTTGAGTGGTGAGAAAAGTGAATCTTTCGTTTGGCTATTCAATCAGTTTTTGGATGCTATGCCTAGGGGTGCACCTCAGGTTATTATTACTTATCAAGATCCTATAATGACTAAGGTCATTGCTCAAGTTTTCCCTTCAACTTATCATCGATTCTGCATATGGCACATTCTGATGAAATTTTCTGAAAAATTAGATGCCATTATTTATCAGGACAACTATATGTTGTTTAAAAATATCATTTTCAACTCTGAGATTGTTGAAGAGTTTGAAAGTTGTTGGGTAGAATTGATACAAGAATTAGTCCTAGAGGACAATCTATGGTTGCATCAAATGTATGAAATCCGTAGCAAGTGTATTCCTGCATACTTTAATCATATCTTTAGTGCAGGGATCCTGAGCAGTCAAAGAGAAGAAAGTTCACATGCATTTTTCAAAAGGTACATCTCAAACAAAAACTCACTGATGGACTTTATTATGCGTTTTAATAGAGCAATTATGGTCAAAATTTAGTTGCAGATCATATTGATGTGAATGAGCAACCAAAGTTGAAATCCATGTGCCCAATGGAGATACAAATGGTCAAAATTTACACAAAGAGAAATTTTTTAATGTTTCAAGATGAGATGTTTGAAAGTGCTGCATATTTCTTAAATAGTACATTTGAGGATGACGTGTCTGATGTCCATACTGTGCAAAAGGCAACTGGAAGTAGTTCATCCAAGTGTAGACATGTTACATATAATAAGTATACAGACTACTTGTCATGTAGTTGTAGGATATTCGACTTTAAAAGAATCCCATGCAGACATATGTTGGCATTTTTTCGGGTGAAACAAATCATGTTTTTACCAAGTAAATACATACTGCATCGGTGGACAAAAGGTGCAAAGGTTGGTGAGCTGTGGGGTAATGATGATCAATTAATGAATGATGACGGCGATATGTCATTGGTGACGAGGCATGCATGTTTATCTACCTCCGGTTCTACTTTAATTGATGATGGATCTTTCACTACCGAGGCTACTAAATTTCTTTTGAGTGAATTTGAATTGTTACGTGTTAAAGTTAAGGATATTAATGGTACTACCATTGGAATGCCTGAATCAAGTAGCAGAAGAACAAAAGATGTTCAAAGTATTAATAATCCAATGCATGTGAGATCAAAAGGTTGTGGGAGAAGATTGAAATCTTCGAAAGAATTATCAATTTCGAAATCAAGACTTTGTCGAGGATGTGGACTTCGTGGGCAACAGCATGATAAAAGAAATTGTCATAGGTTGCAGGAAAGGTAAATTTATAATTATTTTTTCATTTCCATTTAAGTTCAAATTGAAACTTCTTAAATTTTGATTATGACATTTTTATTCATATATTTTTATCATTTAGATCCACAATATATGATCAAGATGTTAATGAGTATTCATCAAGTGAGGATGACGAATTAGTTTCTCAAGCTTGTACAATTTTAGAACTTAATTTCTAATTAATCTTTCAGCAAATGGTTATTGCTATTAGATTTTATAATTCCAACAGTATATCATTGGAATTGATTTGTAGGATCAAATTTATGTGGACGAACTAAAAGACTATAGTGGTCAATGATTTAAATGAATTTTGCAGGAAAGGTGAAATTTCATAACTACCAACCATTTTAATTTAAGTTATTTTAATTTTTTTATTTATGGTATCATGATGAGTTTATGTTTGTGATATAGGTCCTAAACCTGGTGACGGTTCACTGTAACAACTTCGTGCATATGAAGAAGTTCATGAACATATTTCAAATTTGTATTGAAGATATTAATTAATGAGACTTGACAGAGTTTGTCTATTTAATTAGCGAGACTTATTTTTGTCTATTTAAATTAGTGAGACTCTTTGTTTTGTCTATTTTAATTAATGAGACTTTTGTTGTCTTTTATTTATTTTTGGATGTCAATTCTTCCATATTTAAAAATATAGCATTGTCTAGCAAGGTCCATATTGAAGCAGCAGTATAACTTTAAAGGTAGCATTGTCTAGCAAGGTGTATTTTTTGTCAACATTTTCACACCTAGTATTTGCTCTGTTTGTCTCTGCATCTGGTTCTTCTCATGATATTTATGCAATTGGAAAGAATTTAATATGATCATTATTCTTTGATTGGTTTAAACTTATTTCCCTCATTAGCAACAAAGGTTGTGTATAGAAATTTTGGATGAATTTGCAATCAAGAATGCTTCCTCGATTTGGTATTGCAGAGCAGTTGTAGAAGTAAAGCCCATTTTTTTTTTTTGCTGGCCATTTAGGTACTAACCAGAGATGCTTAATTTATCAGAATCCCAACCATTGAACCAAAATCCAGGAACCAAGCAAGTCCCGCACACCAAAGAACATCAATAACCAAATTATCATTAACCCCAAAACAAAACCAATTATATTAAATAAATAACCCAATATAATTTAAAAAAAAAAAAAAAAAAACATAACCAAAACCAAAACCCAGGAACCAAGTCCCGAACACCAAAGAACATCAATAACCAGATTCTGCAAACCATCAAAACAACATCAATAACCAAATTGGGGGGCTTTGGGGCCGAGGCACGGCTGGAGGAGGTGGGGGTTCCTGCTTTGGGGCCGAGACTCGAGCGCGGGGGCGGGGGTTCCTGCTTTGGGATCGATACTCGAGCGCGGGGGTGAGGGGTTCTGGGGCCGAGGCACGGCTGGAGGAGGTGGGGGTTCCTGCTTTAGGGCCGAGACTCGAGCGCGGAGGCGGGGGTTCCTGCTTTGGGGTCGATACTCGAGCACGGGGGTGAGGGGTTCTGGGGCCGAGACTCGAGTGCAGGGTGGGGGTTCTGGGGCCGAGATGGTCTGGTCTCTACGATCTCAAAGCTGAGTTTGAAGGGGATGGGGAAAAATGGCCGAGACTCGTGCGGGGGTATAGGGGGAAAATTTGGGTTTGGCTCACGTGCTGAGCACGTGATCTTAAATTGAAATTGCCAATTTCAATTTTTTAGGGGGGGGTCGGGGACTCTATTAACCAGACAGGCGGGTTTTAGAGCCAAACTGTATATATATATATTAGGTATATTTGACATTTAGTATATTCATGTATAAAATTCAAAGACTATGATTAACTGATAAATAAAAGATAAGTGGATAAATAAATCATGAAGATTTTTTAGGAATCTAAATTATTTATCCATTTACATATCATTTAGTCTTAATTTTTAGATTTTATACCTGAGCATAACAAATATCAAATATAACTGATAATAGTATAACTGTATATATATATACTCTTAATATATTTTTAAACTTGAATAATTAAATCAATGCAAAAGTTACAAAAGAAGTTTTAATGGTAAAACTAGGGGTGTACATCGGTTATGATCCGACCTATTTTGGAAATAACAAATCCGATCCAATTAATGATCGGTTTTATTTTTTTCAATCTGATCCGATCTGATCTATACATTAAATCCAATCTAATCCAATCCAATGGTTAATCGGTTTAGCTTCAACTTTTATTTAATTTTTTTAGACTTTTTAAATTTTAATTTTTGAGCTTTTTTTTACTTTGAATATAAAAAATTTGAGCTATTTTTTGTACCAAAAATTTATTGTGCTTAAATTTTGTTTAAAAAATTATATTTTTTTTTTTAAAACCTAACACATTAAGTGCCCACTAAGTAATCCATAAAAAATTATATTTTTTTTCAAATCCTAACACATAAATGATTAAAAAAATAACATGACAAATAAACATATTAAACTAAAACAAAACAAAACAAAATTATTACACTAATACAATAATCGAGTAATCTAACTCTAAATTTAAGCTAATATTACAAAACCTACATAACAATAATATTAAACTAATTGTCATATGTTTTGTTAAAAAAAAAGGGTCGGTTCGGTTTGATCGGTTTTTAACGTCCCGAGCCGAACTGAACCGACCTTAAGTTTTTTATTTTTCAAAATCGATCCAATCTAATTACATTAAAATAATCAATCCAAACAAGTTGGATTGAATTGAAGTTATTTTAATTGCTTAATCGGTTTTTTTGCACACCTCTAAATAAAACCATTAGATCTTATGTGAGTCTAATAAATATATACAACACGATTTTATTTTATTTTATGTTATTTTGTCTGTTGTGGAAGTATATATGCATCTTTCTTTTTTTTTAAATGGAAATATATATGAATCTTAACTCAAAGTAAATTACGCAAATATAATGCATTTCCTTTCTCTAATTTTAGAGGATTCCAACTAAATATTGCTAGTTACTACTAATCCTCCAATTAAGTATCTCCTCCACCAAAAGTTAAACAAGAAAGTTATAAGCTAGCCGGCCAAGAATAAGTTTGTAAAACGTATAAAAGTTCAAGTATCCATTATTTTTAATAAGCTAGCCAAGAATAATTAGCATGCATCATATATTCGATCATCCAATGAATTTTCGACAACTGTTTCCAATTAAGCTATTGATTGAATAATGTCTTCAATAGAAAAATCATCATATTTATCTTTTAGAATAATTGAAGATCTATTTACTGATACCTCATTGTTGACTTAATGTAATTATTATAGTATAGTAATATATTTTAGAGATAATTATGACAATATGGAAAGGGATTGCATTGGAATTTAAATTAAGTACAACAAATATCATGCATGTGTTCCTTTCAAATAAGAAATGAAGAGTACTCCCCAAACGACTAGGATTGCATCCAAATTTTAAGATTTAATTTGAATATAATTTAATTTTTTTTGTAATTTCAAAAATATTATCAATTTCTTTTTACGTTTCAAAGTATCTACTATTTTAATTTCTCATTTATTGTTTCATTGGTAACTTTTTAGATTAACATCATTCACACCTCTAAATACATGAAATGTAATTTTTAAAATTTAATAAATTAAATTGTAATAAATGTCCAAATGAAATATATATTTTTAAACAAAAAGAAAAAAAGAAGAAGGTAGAAAAATAAAACAAAACAACGTTAATTCCGTTTGGGGTTTAACCTCCTTAAAGAGACAATTTTGCCATCAAATCAATTCCCTTAATGGAATAAACATAATAAAATACAGTAGAGACGTAGTATATGTTGACAAGTGATGAATGGATATATATATATATATATATGTATGTATATATATATTATTTTTATATACATATATCGTTGTATATTATTCTTGTTTTTGTGGCATCAAATCAAAATTCTATTTTCCAATGTACAGGTCCTACAATATAGGAGATATGACATAGTCAATCGTTTATCTTTTTCTTATGCAGAATCAATCAAACACCCATTCCCATGGTGCAAGAAGCGCATTACCAAATTTATTAATTAAATTTTTAATATTTTATAATATAATATTTTATTATAATTATTAAAATAATAATATTTTATAATTATTAAAATAAATATAATAAAATAATACTATATTATTAAATATTAAAAATTTAATTAGTAAATTTTATCACTTTAAAATTATTCCTGTAATAGACTAATAGTTACCATATATACCAATTTATATATTTACATATATATTCAATCTCTTACAGTACAGTATTCTATTAAAAATCTATGAAATTAACATTTTAAATTTAATCCATTAACGAAATAAGCAAACCCAATTGTTTGGTCGATCTAATAATTAACTGATTTTGTATATATTTTTATCAAATTCATAATACCATGTTAAGAACTTTTATCACACGCAGTTGATAATTTTTTTTGGAATTATTTAAGTGGATTGAACTTTCTATTTTTTAAGTTTTTTTTTGTATATAAAACATTATCGTGTGCATATGATAAGGGACTAACTTATCGTGTGCATATGATTATAAGGGACTAACTTTATGTATAGTTATTATTCTTCTATAGGAAAATAGTAAACAACCTCACTGCTAGTGTTTAGATATAAAAATATATCGATATATTATAGAGCGCAATGAAATATTAAAACATTAACATGGCAAACATGAAATTCAAATAAATCACTAATACAGTTTTAAATTTTAACTTTTGAAATAGTTTAAAAGACTGTTTAATGGAGATACTGATAGAAAATTATGATAAATATCCTAATAAAATTCATATTATATAATATTATTTTCTACATTGACCCACTTTTTTTTTAAAATATTTTTAATTTATTAATTATCGACATAATTACCACTATCTTGGAATAAATATTTAAAATGGATAACCACTCGATCATTTAAGTTGATAAAGAAAAGTAGTGAATTGGAAGGTGTTTAGATGAGAGGATTAAACACATGTCATCCACATAAAATGTGCAAATCAAGAAATGGGTTATTAGTTAAAACAAAGGAAAAACATCAGCCACACAAAATCAGGCAAGAAAGTTTCTATTGCCCCAAAACCCAGAAGAAAAAATCAAAATCAAAATCAAAGTCTTCTGAGTTGCCACCAATAAAACTCCACTTTTATTTCATGATCGTTTAGTGGTTGTATACTTTATCCACCAAGCTAAGCTTTTTTGTAAAGCCTTCTTCTTTTTCTTTTTTCTTTTTTATCAAATTTTTGTAAAGCCTTCAGTACTCAATCATAGAGCCTTTGGAAATTGGTAAAATGCAAAACGAAGCACATGGTCAAAAATCATAAACCCCAGGACACCATAATTCTATATATGTTTGCTCTTTCTTGTACATTGATTTCTTGATTCTGCTTAAATTCTACATACATATAATTGTATACATGAATATAACGTTTGTACATTTACAATGAAACTTTATAATTAATTATCACAAGGGGTTTTTAGTTTTGGGGAAGGGGATGCATCTACTCTACCCAGCAAAATACTCAACTAAAATATATATTCCCAAATAACGTTGACCCAAAAAAATAAAAAATAAAAAAAGCATCCTAAACGAGGTGCTAATAATTTTAATTAACATTTTTATTTCTCTTACATAACCAAATTTTAATATAGCATTTAGTCATAACTAGTTATCAAATGTGATTTAGAAGCAAAAATATTTCAGGACAAAATGTTATCTCAATTGTTGTAAATTTGGAAGGCAAAATTAATACTGGTTAAAAGTACTATTTTTTTTTTCGAATTATTAAAAGTACGATTAGTAACAGATAAAGATTCAAAGAAATGAAATTAGATCAGAAAACACCTATCCTCACTAAGCTAAAGTGGCATGGTAGAGAATGATTGGAAAAATGACCTAAGATTCCTTTAAATGATCTTGGTAGAAATATGAACAAAGTGCTTTCTTACAGACAGACCTACTAAAGAACTATTGTAGCCTCAAAAAATAAGAAAATTGAAAAGTAAAGGATTTTATGTGCTCAAGTCTATTATATAATTGGAAAAGTGCACATCCATTCACATCAAATCATGGTTTAAAGGCTTAGATTCTGTTCTTGAATAAAAAAATCATTTGTTCTCTTTAACCTTTACAAAACATTTCCATTCATCTTTCTACCAAGTTATTCATTCTAAGCAGTCAATATGAGAACCTAAGAAGCACTCCTTAAGCAAGCTCTGAGGATACTCTGAATAAGAAAAGGTAAATTCCCTCTCCCTAGAACATGTTGTTGACAGGTTCCATTAGAAAAAGAAAGTCTACAACTGATTGGAGAGTCTGATCAGTATTCTCAAAAGCCTCTATTCAGAAATGATCCACTCAAATTAGGGTATGACTAGGCTTATTAGAATGAAACAAGTTTTCACATACTCCAACAAATCGGCAAATTAACATAAAGGAATCTTGACCCAACAAATTCTAACACGCCAAGTACCTATCCATTTCAACACAAAAACTCACATGGTCAAATTTAAATTAAAAAATTAACATAACATGGCATTAAAGTTAACATGCCAGGAACCTGCCTATATTTTTAAAAATTTTAGTTTATATATTTCAACATAAAAATTTAACGGGTCATATTTGAATAAAATTTTGACACAATATAACACAACACATTATTAAGTCTATAGGAATCCAACCTAGCTTGAACAAAACTAACCATCCTATAGGAGACTTTCCATGAATAGTACTTTCATTAGGGAAGTTACTCAAGATTTCACCCAGGAAACTACAATCCAAACAGTATTGTAACCCTCTCTCAGTTGGAGGTCAGGCACAGGCTTACTTAATAACACTCTATACTGTTTGCAATTTGATAAACATCATACAGTTTGCAAAAGCAAATACCGAAACAATCAAATACAATCGAATTCTGCAATGCCAAAAACCTGTGGATGGCAATCCAAACAAGCCTGAAAAATGCATTGCAGCCTGTGGATGGCAATTCGAACAAGCCTAAAAAATAGCATGATCTTGTGGAACAGTTTGCTGTATATAAAGGTACAGTTGCATGTGGGAAGTAATTTTGCATTTAAAACTAATATAAGAAAAGCATCCCTCCTTTGGTTAACAAGATCCTAACAATGGTAATTGAGATATAATAAATTAGAAAAAGGTTTACAAAATTTTTATTGTCCAATCACCTTTAATTGGGATATTAGGTTTGCGGACAGTAGCAAAAGCTAAGCCTTGCATTGGTTTAACCAGAAGTGGTCCATATTCAATTTCAGCTTGCGCTTTTGATGGTTCAATGACAGCACTATTTGGTTTAGCAGAGTGTCCAAGCAGTATAATTCTCTCTATGATGCATTCTGAAAAAAACTGAGCTTTGCCAGAGCCAGTCGGTTGTATATTAATAGATGTAAGCTTGCCATCTTTAAATATAAATCGACGATGGATATAGGCACCTTTCTCAAATTCAAAACTTTGTCCATCATCCACATATAACTCACCTTCAGCCTCTTGTGAACTATTAAGAGCAACTACCTACAAATGGCATAGAGAAATATTAACTTTAACGTTACTTACCTGCTGTACTCTAAAACTTGAGATGTTAGGAAGTAGACAATTAAATATATGAAGCTAACACTGACACAGTACGTAGTTTTTAATAATAACAATCAAATGACCTGACATCTAACTCTGTTTTTTTTTTTTTTTTCCTTTTTTTTTTCCCTTTCTTTCTTGATCCAGAATAAGTAGAAAAAGTATGAACATTTCTGCTACAAAAGGTTATGGCAGTCTGCTGAAGTCCAAAGTGAAACTCAACCAGTTAGCACGCCTTAAACTAAAAATTTTACCAGGCAGTAAATGCAGTTATTAAAGAAGATTACAAAGAGAAAAAATTACTAAAATCCAACATGATGGCGACATCAGATAAAGTACCAGTGCTTCAGACAAAAAAATTAACACTCTTGACGAAAAAATCAATATAATTCATGAAGTATTACTGAGACGAAGTTGCAGAATTCAACCAATTGGGCACTGTCTCAAACTGCTGGTTACCCAGCTAGCTTAACTGGCTCTTCCTGTGCCACATATTATGTAAGACCACTCAAATTATGTATTAGAATGAGACATGTCCCCACCTCAATGTCTTAATGGTAGAATTAACTAAAAGTTTGTATAAACGCATCCTATTATGAGGAAACTTTCTACATGTTAACCTAAAGGTGCCATAAGACTGGGAAATTCAGAATAACCTGAAGCATGATTGATTACAGAGGTATAGATCTACAAACACGTGCGCGCACACACACTTTTGTGTGTGTGTGTGTGTGCGCGCGCGCTCATGCATGCTGGCCAAAACATCCATTCAATGTACACAAAAATGTAAATGAAAACTATCACTCCAGGACAAAAAAAAAATGGAGAATTATGTAGCAATTAATTAGCATGGTCCTAAAGCTAATCTGTGCATTAAGAAAAGAAAATTTGAGTATACCTATAGCACGAGAGATGGTGATAAGGATTTGAATATTATGAAATTTCTCTAAACCTTGGGATCAAGTACATACCAAAGTATATGGATCATTCATCATCTGTGTGGAGCTTCGACGGAACCTGTCTTTCCTTGGTATGATGGTTCCAGCCCTTAAGAAAGCAGGTACACTCTCTTCAGAAACATCCATCTTATGGGTCTTTCCACCCTTGTATACTGCTCCAGTCCTCAAATCATACCAAGACTGTTTCCCAGGCAAATAAACAGATGCATGCCTTTCTCGCTGGTAGTAATGATTCAAAATAACAGATTTTAACATCACAGTAATCTTGCAACTTGCAAGTGAACAATAATTGAAAATAGGGAAAAGGGAAATATTAAACTATGTGAAAGAACCAGAACCAGATGCAAAAGTACCTCAGTATAAACCCCTTGCACCAGGAGACCGCTTCCAACCATAAAAGCCTCATCATTGCTGAAAGTAGCTTCATCAGAAGGAAACTCCATCCATAATGGACGAACAACTGGAACACCAGTCACATTTGCCTCTCTAAATAATGTGTAGTAGTATGGAAGCAACATGTAACGCATGTGTATGGCATCCCTTATAAGTTCTGTATTTCTTTCCCTATAATAAAATTGGAGACTAATGTCACAGATATGGTAAGAGATTTTGTAAGCTGGAAATATTTCTCATGTAAGTGATGATGTGGTAAATGAGTAGCATCTTATCTCTAAATACTTTATATTTTCAAGTGAGAAAAGCAATTGCATGTTTAACGGTTTTAGCATATCCTTCTGTAAATACTAATATCAGCTTTGAGGTATTTTCACTCAACACAGATGTTAGCAATCATACAACTTAGGTAGTGTTTGGACAGTGAAAATTGAAATCAACCTTAGAATGAAATAGGCATTCTAAGGAAACATTCATTTTCTTTTTTAGTTGATAACATATGTAAATAGATAAAACAGAGGAATATGAACGGCTACCTAAATAGGAATGGACACTCCATAAAAATATGTATGGAATGCCCCATTGCATGGGAACAGAACATGCCCACCCCAGCAAAATGAGAGAATGGGCATCCACTGCCTAGCAATAAGAAATATATATTCGATTTCCAATCCATACTTTCTCTCCTCTCTTCTCATTCTTTATTTGTACTCTATTTCTTCTCCCAATTTTATGTATTTATTTTCTTTACCTCTTAATTTTCTCTATATTCACACTCATATTTCTCTACCTACTTCCTCTTTCTAATCACTCTCTCTACTTTGTCGCTCTAATTTCTCTAAATTTCTTTATCTCTATGTTAGAGATAAATTATAAAAAAGATGATGATTCACTTTCTATCAGCTTAAACTTTTAGGATCAGTGGTGATTCAATTTGTTATCAGAGCCTAAAGACCTAGTGGTCATAAGGTCAAAACTTAATAGCTCCACCAAAAAATAAAAATATGTGTGAGGACCCAAATGAGCCCAAAAGAAGCCGGACCAAAAATGCACATATAAGGATCTAAACAGGCCTACATATGAGGAGTGTTAGAGATAAAATATAAAAAAGACGATGACCCACCTTCTATTAGCTTAAGCTTTTAGGATCAATGGTGATTCAACTCTCTCCATCTTCACTCTCTGTCTCTAGTTTCCCCATTTCCTTTCACTCTAATTTCTCTAGTAACTTTCTTCCTCTTTCTCCTCTCACTTCTTTATCTTCTCTCTAAATCTTTCAACCAAAAAATTGACTTGATTCCTTATTCCATTCCACTACTCACGTAATTTCATTCTAGAACATGACAGTCATCTCTCTGCCAAATAAACTTGTTCCACAATCTTTTATGGCCTCTCTTTACCCGAATCAAGTTGCATCCAATATTATATTTCGATGAATTTTACATATTATCTCTTGCCCAAATGCATGACATATACTGGACATAAATTTTGTTCTTATTTTTTCCCCTATAGAGAGAATTAACAGAGGGGAAAAAAATTAAAAATATAATCTAGATAAGCAAAACCAACTAAGGTGCCTCTGTTTATGTCTCAGTGGTAGGCATCCACACCTTCCAGTCGTGAACCTACATATTATCTTTTGCTTGCCCAAACGCATGACATATACTGGACATAAATTTTGTTATTATTTTTTCCCCCATAGAGAGACTTCACAGAGGGGAAAAAATTTAAAAATATAATGTAGATAAGCAAAACCAACTAAGGTGCCTCTGTTCATAGTGGTAGGCATCCACACCTTACAGTCGTGAACCTACCATTGGAATTCACTCTCTATAAAACCAAATGTCCAAAATATATTTAAATAGATAAAAATATGGAATACTCTAATAGAACATGAAAACCAAGCAGGTGACATTTTTTAATGATGTATTAAGCAAATGAAATTATTAAAGCAAAATGTCTCTTTTACATAAATTATACTAGTATTATCAAAAAATAAATTATACCAGATTTTAAATGGTGAACTTCGAAATTTGAACCAATAGATTGCAGATACAATGACAAAATACTAGAATGGTCAAGGAAGTCCTACCCAAATAACCATGGTTCTCGTCTTTTTGTGTCTTGATGAGAATGACCCCTAAAAAAGGGATAGTATGCACCTAATTGATACCAACGTACTAATAACTCAGGCTCAGGATTGCCAAAAAAACCCCCAACATCAGCACCTGCATGAATATGATTACAACAAATACTATTAACAAAGAAACTTCTTGTCATTATTCAGATTAAGTGATGGACTAACCTGCAAACGTAATTCCAGTAAGACCAAGAGTCAAAATCATAGGAACTGAAACCCTGAGCTGATCCCAATCAGCTGTATTGTCTCCCGTCCAAACAGCTCCATACCTTTGACTTCCAGCAAAGAATGCTCTTGACAATACAAAAGGCCTGTCCTTCCCATCACCTCGTTTTACAAGACCATCACTTGAAGCCATGTGAAAGTAATAGCCATATGCATTATGTAGCTCTCGGTGCTCAACACCTCCTTCATGTAAAGCATCTCTAGGCATTGTTACCTGGTGACAGTTTATAGTTGTGTAAGAATGCGATACTATGAAACTAATAATGAGAGCTACTGAACCATCAAAATTGTTGAGTTTATATAAGAAAAAACATGCAATGTACACAAGATGAGAAGTTAGAATTCACTTCCCATTGAGTTACCACTATTAAGCTGATAGGATGTGGACTCAACTATGTAATCAAGATAACATAATAAACAATTTTTAATCTTAGGACTTATTTATATTTCATTGTTTAAAAAGGGCCAATATTAAATGTTTTACAAACAATAAACGAGTTACCAACTAATGCAAAAAGGAAAAAGAAAAAATTATACAGTAGTATGAGAATTAGTTACCATCTAAAAATCAAGAAAATATCAATTCGTTTAATCACAGTGCCCTGCATATTCTACCATTTTTAGGTGAAGCCCTCTTAGATAAAATACATAAACTTAGCTAACATTTGTTTCATAACCAGCTCATGTGCACTGCAAATGAGAAATGGAGGCTAATTTCAGAATTCATGCCTCGTGAATAATATATTTGTGACATTTACTTAATCCAACTGTTATATTTGCAGCACCTAAGGAACTACTTAGCCTACAGATTTTATTCTCATTTCTAGCAAGCATTAAACAACAAGAGTCTTAAACACTTTCAGATGCATCCATAGAAGTCTATAAACTTAATAATAAGAGAAAAGACTTACAAAAAATATATATATATGTATTACGTTTAAATTACCATATTCTAGAAGATGGCATCAACTCCATGTACATTTAGCCTGGGGTTAACTTGGAACTAAAGGGCAGACATGCTAGACAGTATTAGGGCTTAGTATTTGGAGTGTGGATGTCAATTTCTTATTTCCAAAAGGATAAGGATGTTAACTCCACTCTTCCCGCCAGGATGTTGAATCACCTTTGATATGGTTATACTTTCAACTTTTATTGGGGAAATATGCTCAGTAGGGTCCCAAGGTTTTGGATGAGAATGCATTCATTATTCTTGATAGAAATAAAGTATAGATTGATCTGATGATTTCCAACATACTAGGAACAAATAAACAAACCAGAAAAAGAAAAACAACATGCTGACTAACAATCTTGCTCTCCCAAGCAACATCCAAACAGTAAAGAACAAATCACTACTCATATTTCTTATTCATTTCCAACTTATTAATTGCCAATTGGAACCTCCTGGTCTCCCATAGTTTTCTTCTCATATCCAAATGTTCATTCTGAGAAGAAAAAAACAAACAAACTATATATATACAAACTTTTATATATGCATATACATATATATATTGGAAATTCTATGGTGCGGACATTCACACCATTTTAAAATGAGAATCGTCTCTAATAATCCATGATCAGTGACGCCTTCATCACTAATAATCTATTTTAGTGACGAAGCCATTGCTGATAATAGATTATTAGTGACGGTCCACATTTAAAAGAGGTATGGATATCCACACTATATATATAGGTGTTAATGGTTGTAACCTTATGTTTTCTTTTTTTCTTTTTCTTTTTTCCTTTTTTTGGGACCAAATGGTTGTAGCTAAACTCAAACAGCATGTACCACTCATTTCAAGAAGGCCATGCAATATATGATATACAATGGAAAATGATAAGTTTCACTATTACGCATTTTGATAACAAGTTATCAACAAATACATTTGAGTTGTGTCTCCTGTTTCTGCTCGTTAGATATAAGTAAAATGATGAATATTTTATAAAGTTGTTAAATTACCATCAATCCCAAAAATTTAAGCTATTAAAAAGTGAATCCCAAACTAAGGATATCACCATAACACAACAAACATTTAAAAAATAATGCAAGATTGTTAATGAAGCTAAAATAGAAACATAATCTCAACAAAAGTACGGAGAACTGGAGAGCAAACAAATTTTACCTCAGGACCATTGAAAACAGAAGGCTCGTTCATATCATTCCAGATGTAAAGTGAAGGAGTGGAACCGGCATAGTTCTCAAAAGAGAACTTCTCCGCCCACCAAGACCTAATCTCCTGATTCAACATATCAGGGTACGACGATGAGCCAGGCCAGCACCACCCATCATAATCATTTCCACTGGCATCTTTAACATAATAACCCTTCTGAGTTGCCTCTTTGTGCAAATTAAAAGATTCATCCCGCTTAATATGAGGATCCACAATAGTAACCATATGCCTACCCTTAGCTGCCAACTTACTCTGCATCTCTTCTGGATGCGGAAAAAGCACAGGATCCCATGTGAAATACCTCTTTCCATCAGTGTGTTCAATATCAAGCCACAAAACATCATAAGGAATATCATGCTCATCAAACTTTGAATCAACATTCTCAACGTCTTCTTCATCCCTGTAATTCCACCTACATTGATGATAAGCCGTGGCAAAAAGTTGCGGCATTGCCGGCCTACCTGTCAGGCTTGTATATTGCCTGACAAGATCTTTAGGCCCTGGACCAACAAAAAAGAAGGTATCCACAATACCAGCCTCACTCATCCAAAATGTATCAATCCTACTTTGTGACGAAGGAAGCGAAATGTCAGAGTCCGCATTCCATCCAGACCCAAGAACATCAATCTGCATTTCTGCAGCATTCAACCAAAAAAACCCAGAACCTCCCCTGGATTTCCCATGGGAAAACATCAATGGTATAGACCCGTAAAGCCCAAAAGGAGAATCATGAAGATACTCAAAAACATCCAAATTAAACAGTCTATAAGGTTCGGAATCATCAACCCCAGGTCCTCTTGTGGGCTTCAGAGCAAGGCTTGAAGCATGCTCAGGTATCCCATAAATAAAATCAGCACCATAAAACGACACATCGAAACTGATAGATTGAGGACCGTACGGCCTCGTATCAGTGTGCCCCTTAAACCTCTCCTCCCAATCATCGCCTTCTTTCTTCACCCTCAGTTGCTCAAAATCAAATAGCCCGTGAGAATTCAAAGAAACTACACGATTACCTCCCTTTACTTCGCGCACGTAAACCTCGAAAGGATCGTGCCGAAGAACCGCCTCGTAGCCGTCCGATAAATACACGACCGAGGACGGACTGGTGTCGCCTCCAATCGTCTCCGTCGAATGCCTCTGCAGCCAAATCTTCTTATTCAGAAACTCCGGCAAAATCACATCGGGAACCTCGAAGCGCTTCTTGGGTGGGTCCAGCTTTGGGTCCTCGTCGATCTTGAGCCGCACGATCCCATCCTGATAAACCGAAAGGCTTAGTATCAACGGCTTGATCTGTTCCTCGTCTTGATCTGGGTTTTCTTGGTTTCTCTTCGGCACCAGCTTGGCGTTAAGCTCACCGTCGGAGATGGCAACCTCTTGGGCTTCGAGAGTGCAGAAACCAGGTTTGCGATTCCGAGCTCGTTTGCAGAATGGGGTCTGGTTGCAGTTCCTGAACTCGTCCTTTTTCCAAGAGAAAACTGAGCTGAGTTGCAAACCAAGAAGAAGTAGTAGAAGAAGAAGAAGACTTGGATTCCTCATCTGGGTCTTCATGGAAAGATGATCATAGTAAAGGAATGGAGACGAACGAGGACCCACAAATAAACGAAAATGGAGGAGACGAAAATGCAGTTAAGAGTTTCGGTGAATTATGAATAGCACTGTGGTATATTGCAGCCGCGGCAGGAGACTCTCGTCTTTCAGTTCAGTGATTCGGACCCGCTGCGGTGGACTATGGACCTCATTACGGGTTACCGGATCAAGCCCAATGGAGATTTCCAACAGTTTGATTAGACTTAAATTCACAGTTTTTTTTTTTCTTTATTTATTTATTTATTTTTTTAAGATTCAAAGTTTTCTTATTGTTATTATTACAAACAAAAGAAGATTAAACTTTAATTTAAAAGTGTATTTTTAGTAATTTTACTACTAAAATAAGTTTACAGATACAAAATTCATAGTCTCTTAAATTATTGATTTACTAATAAATAAAGAGATTATTTTGCCTAAAATAGATTATAAAAATCACTCATGTAAAACAGTTTCTCAATCTGGCTTTTATTTATTTACTTTTCCTTAAGAATGTCAAATTGACCTTAAGTATGTCTTTCTTAAAAATGACATTATTAGTAATGGATTATCAATAAAATTTACATATTATATGAGATTTTAAATAGTTCAAAATTTATTTTTTTATTAAAATTTTAATATTAAAAAAGTTAAATATAATAAAATATTTTCAATTAAAATTTGACACATAAAACATCCTAACAAATCGCAAAACTTTTAACTTGTACGTTAGAGATATATTTATAATCAAAACTGACTAAAATTATTGTAATTATTAAGCTTTTAATTTAAAATATGTCAACTTCAAAAATATCTAATCAGAAAAATATATATATATACACTATTACCATAACATATATAATTTTTGTGACGATTATAATAAAGTCTATTTTCATTAACAAATCTGAAATTGTGCTGTGCCATTGATAGTCTATTTTTAACGAAGATTGTTTTTAAATTTTACCATTAAAAATAAATTTTAAATGACAGTCATGATCAACTGCATTAGAATATCCTCACAGCAGCAACTCTCATATTTTCAAAAAAAATTGTTCCCTGCGAAAGTGTAGACGTGAGGACTAAATTAATTCGTATCAACTATATAAAGGACAGTACAGAGAACAAGAACACAACCAAAACACTGAAATCGATTGCTTTGTCATCCAAAAAAGTACAATACTAAACTCTAGAAACCAAAAAGTCACTGATATTTAATCGCGTATAAAACGTTTGAACCGAAGACATGAAGAAAAGGTAATTGAATGCAGAGCTGATCATGTAAAACCCTTTTCCATCATGATGCCTTCAAATCATCCATGCCAATACTGGCCTGTGACAGGAGCAAAATTTAATGAGCCAAAGTTCACAATTATCATATCAATGCAAAATTTAAGGCAATCTTTTCTATTCATACAACTTTAGTTTAGCTAAAAAAAATCAAGTTAATCACATAACAAAGCAAACTAGTAACTTTACTTCTAGCCGAGAATCAGTATCTTAATCCTGTTTCCGCTATTGAATGACTAGATCATTAAACTATTGACCCATCATGTGCGATCCAAAGTCACAATCCTCAAAAGCACAACATATTTCATTATCCAATTGCTCTTATTTGTCCACTCAAAAAGTGAGTCTGGTCGGCAGCGGCCACGCACTTGGCAGAACAGAAAAATTATTTGATATACTTCTCATAAATTTTTGATAGGTCGTCAACTACTTAGATATTTGGTTAAACTAAAATTCCCAAATAAAAAATGACATCTTACCAAGAACTTGTGATTCTCTTCAAGAAGAGGGGAAAAGTTTGTGCAGAACCTCTCTATGTCAGACATGATATCACCAGAACCCCCTACAACAGCCATGAACTTTGCTCTATCAGGAGCAAGTTTCATTGCGACCTGTAATTCCAACATCCAATAACTCAAAATTCTAAAAGAAAGGCCTCCTATTTGCCAAACTACAAAAGTAAGAAAGAATCCAAGGTACTAAAGGCTATTTCATTTAACATAAGTAATGTTTATGTAGATGAGAAAAAATAAAAATACAGACTTTGGTTTTTAGCATCATTTTCATGCTTGTTTTTAAAAAAATTTACCATAACATTACGGCTCATCTTCTCAGATGAGCCTTGACTTTGTACATGCCCATAACTTTCGAGGGATTGAGGAAGAAAGAGGACAACTAGGACAAAAATATTGATTTGCAGAGATGGAAGAACATGGACGGAAAAAAATTACATCCAAGACTAACAATTAAACAATGCCAAGAGAAAGTTTACATGAAAAGCTCCCTGATGTATAATTGTCATAAATCTATAGCAGTCCAGTAAGTAATAACCAGAGACTACGGCCAAAATGAAAAGGTTTGTGCATCATATGAGTTAAATCAAAACTAAAAATATCATAGAAAAATCAGAAGCATCAAAGACTTTACATTGAAACTTGAACTAGCGAGCCAACCATGCCATTTTTTAAGGGTCTTGCCATAGGAATCTGTACAAGCATGTGACATTTTCCAATCGGGATGCTCCAGTAAATTGCGAAACAACTCCACCAAGAAATCCATTGCTCTGAAAATTTATTCAAATTGAGATGATACAATTTAAGAATTCATTTAAAATCATATAAAATACTAAATGATAATTGACAACCATTTACAATGCTTGTTTAGTTTTCCCCATGCTGCTACCCAAGATGGTTTAAAATAGGACATTTTAGATTCGCTACATCGATTAGCTTCACCCAAAAAAAATACATATTGATTAAATTCATTAATTAGTTTTTTAAAATATTTCACCACTATCTTCAAAAGATTTTCCTATAACATTTACTTATTTGCTAAAATCAGACTGAAATCCTTTAGATCGAACTGCCAACTTAATCTTCATTGACACTAAACTACATTACAAATAAAATTTTCCAAGGATTATATCCCCATCCTGAAGACATTATTTACCTCTAGAGTATCAGCAAATGCATTGGATGTTACAATGCAACATACCATAGGGTACAGAACATAATGAAGCAAAAAAAGGGTAGTACTTTACCTTGTCAACCAAAGAAGACCATTGGTGCAACTCGATGATCCTTTTGCTGTTTTAGCTTCAACCTCAACACGTACAAGACTGTACAAGCAGTTGAATTCTGTTGGATTGGAGAGATATTTAGTTTCCAATCTCTACAAGGAAAACCAACAGAGTTAGTAAATAGTAAATCTGTCAAGCCAACAACACAAAAATAATTGAAGCAAGTGTTGCATTATAATTAGTCAAGCTATTTTCCAGTAAATGTTAGCTGTTAATATTTAACCCTTCGTATTGGTCAACATTTTTTATTAAATATGACAACTGTTTTACTGTACATATTATGACAGCTGTATTCTACTGCAAGTTAGTACATGTTATACATTTTAGTTGTAGTACAGAAGCAATCTAGTCACTAGTATAAATTCTAGTAACTAGTTCAAATCAATAGTTAAAAATAGGTTTTTCACTAATTTTTAACAGAAAACAACCAAAATTGCATTCTAATAAGTAACTATGTGAATTCACCTTTTCCAAGTTAGACAGAAAATATATTAATGAATATCCATGAGATTCTAAATTGAGCAAGAACTGAACCCAAAAGAAATAGACTCAAAATAGCATATGTGAAATCCAGAAGCTCCACTATTTTATACTTGCTGCACGCAGGCAAGGATATAGAAATAACTATTTAATCAAGTTTATAAAAAACAAAGATTAATTTCCAGAAAAAATATCAACACATCAGGGATATGAAAAAATCAAATATTCATATCAGTGGAAATTGACTCAGAAATGTCAATGCATACTGGCAACATAAAGGTGGACATTTCACCAAAAACAAAAAAACAAAAAAAAATAACGGTGGTCATAATAAAGATTGATAAAAATATTAGTGGAAGGTAGTTGAAGAAAACTAGCCATTGCAACTTTATATCTATCTTATATGTCTATTTATTGACATAGCTACTGATACTCATATATTCTAGATATTTCAATAAATCTAGCCAATGAAATAATTGTAGATTAAGTAAATTGCAAATTTGTGAGCAAGATGAGGAATACAAGATAAGAACATCTTACTGTTATGTTTCCACCAATATCAGATTTAACAAGGGCCATAGCAGCTCCAAACTTATCTAGCATCACAAATATTGGAATTTTCAATTAGTAACGATGGAACTAAACCATTACTTAGTTTACATATGATGATTGTTTATGGTGTACATCTGTATTTTATAAATAGTATATACCAAAGTATGGAACAATTAGGATAAAATTAGTTATGTCTAAAGACATCGTAAGGTGCATAAAAACCTGATACCTCATGAAAACCAAGAATTACTTTAAAATAAAGTTATAGTCAATGGCTTAACAGGCAATTGGGTTCTTAATTTTACTGAGATGTATAGTTGGGGAGCAAGTATGCTCTCTAAACTTGATACACCTATGTAGAACATGTCTACCTCATTACTAACATACAACATACTAGAAGCCAGAGTTTAGACAAAAAGAAATTGATAAAAACTCGGAGGATATGCCCGACCATTTTATTAAAATCTCATGAAATGTATATTAGCAAAATGAAAGTTTAAATTAAGAATTAATCTTACGCAGCAATAAATCTACTAAAGAACCACCTTAAAGAAGTTCACGACAGTAATCAACGAATGGAAACACTATTAACTCCGCAGAAATGATCAATTAAAGTCATTAACTGGCTAGCAGAAGCAATCAATGTACCTATAACAGGAATTATCTGTTTGCAGACTTCCAAGAAAGACTGAGTCAGCATTTCTCCACTCTCAGATTTCACATGTTTCATTCCTTCCAAAGCAGGAGTGAACACAGTCCCCTCCATTTCTTCTAACTCACTGCAACAAAGTCATATCCACACAAACAAACGCACAAATCAGTCTCCAAATTACAAACTCTCGCACATAAAAATACTTAATCGGATCAAAAGCCGCTACCAATCAGATCTACGAACAACCGCTGCTTCATAATACAACAACAACCAGAAAACGAGGAAAAAAAAGTGAGAGATCGGAGCATACATAGATGATTGCTGATGGATTCACAACGTTTGGGAGCTCAGATTGCTTAATTCTGGTAGGCAAAGTATAGAAATTACAGCAATCAATTTTTAAAACCAAAATATAAACAAAAAATAATAAATTATGAAGTATGATTTACATTCTCAGTTCGATTATTCATTGGAAAAAAAAGTGAAAAATAAGGAGGAAGAAGAATCACATACATTTTCAGAAGATTTTTTCTATCTTTTGGGAGAATCAGATTCTGGTAGTCTTTCTTTTTTCTTTTTCTTTTTTCTCTATCTTTTGGGAGAATCAGATTCTGATAGTTTTTTTTTTTTTTTTTTTAAGCCGTTTTCAAAGAAGAAAAAGTGGAAAAAAATAAAGTGTATGATAACTGATAAATGAGTATAAAAATGATTTGCTGTGGCACACGACTACGTACACTGCCAACCACGACGCATATCGTAAAGCATTTTTAAAGAGTTTTTGTATTTGTCTGTAATTTATTCCACAAATTTTATTTGGACATTTAAATATATTATTGATTCATTATTGGAAAGAAAAATTATATTATCAATTCATTAGAATTTAGAATGATGAAAAATAGTATTTTTAATTATTATTATTATGTAATATTTTTGAAAGACAAAAGTTAGCCCTATTCATTAAACTAAAAAATTTAATCATGATCTAATAACTAAAAAAATTATATTGAATAAAAAAATTTGAATTGATTAAGACATAAATTTTATTAACTCGTTAAAAATCTTTTAAAATTTAAGGTAAATACATATAAACTATGTATTCACTAAAAAAAAAATATATATATATATATAAACTATGTAGTTTATTCTATTTTAAAACGAATTTGATAGTTTGAAATATTTTATAAATACTTTTTGCCGTTAATATTATAAAATATTTTAAATATATCTGTCTTTTTTCTTTCTTCTTTATATCTTTTTTTTTCTCTTTTATATATTTCTTCTCTCTTTTCATTTTTATCTAATAAAAATATTTTCTCTCTTATCAGTTTCTACTTTCGATAAAAAAAAATATATATATATATATAATTTGGTATTTTAAATTTTTAAAATTATGCAATTTTAGCCTTCAATTTTATATACAGTAAGCAGTTTTATATATAGTGAAATTAACAAATGAACAAAGAAAGGAAAGGATGGAGAAGGAGAGATTTTAGTGCATTTTCTCTGTTGAACAAAAGGAAGTATATTAAAGAGGTATATTCAATCAAAATTTTAGAAGATTTTTATGAAATTAAGAAGGGTGTATTCAATCAATACTTTTAAAGACTTTTAAAAGTTTAAAAAGTTTGAGTGTATTTAATCAATACTTTTGAGATATTTCTAAAGTCATGAGGTATTCAATCAATACTTTTATAAATTTTTAAAAAGTCTTGAGGTATTTAATTATGACTTTTTAAAAGTGTAAAAAGTCAACATGTATTCAATATAGATTTTACTTTTTAAAAAATACGACTTTTAAAGATTTTTATAGACTTTTCAATGAGAAGTATATATATATATATATCAATATAAAAATTTGTCTTTCATTCTCCCCACAAACTTTGAGAGACTTTTTTTTTAAAAGAAAAATAGACAGAGAACCATATAGTTAGGGTTCTTCTTCTTGGGTTCAACCTGCTAGTATTCTTTTCTATAGGTATTATACATTTTCTCTTCTTCTTCTTTCTTCTAGTCTTGATTCAACACTTTTGTTTTTGAAACACACATTTGAAAACGGTGAAATACATTATCAGACTACTAATTTTCCATTCAAGTCAAAATTAGAACAATAAACGGTGCATTTTATATGTTGTTTGAACTTGAAACTGAGAAAGAAAAGTCGTATGGGGAAACTTAAGAGAACAGCGATGCTCGTTGCCTGTGGGTGTCCAGCCATGTGTCTCGTGCCCTATCCGTAGCCACAATGATAATAAGATGATAAAATATCAAAGAATTTAAACACTGTTTGAAGGTTGTTGAATAGGATATGCTGATTAGGAAATACTTTTTAGGGCTGCTGCCTTTGAGAAATTAAAATTGTGATATTGATAAGAACTTGTAATTAGAATAAAAATCTAGCTAGATGTTTCTTTTGTCTTTTTCCATTTCACGAGGAATTAAAAAGTGGAACTATTTGAATGAGAAATCAAATAGAAACTTGGTTACTATTGGCAGGGCAAAAGTGAGTCAAAAGTGAGTCAATTTTTCTGCATTTGTGCTAATCTGCACTATTATAATGAATGAGAGTTTTGTCAGCTCTTGGTTTAGGCATACATTATATTTGTGATTTTCCCTATTATATAAAGACATGCACTTATTTCATAAAATTGGGTTTTCAAGACTATCTTCTTTTGTTACCCTTTCTTTCTATATTACTATTTGTTATAATTTTTTATTGATGTCCTAATCCTTTATTATTGTTTATGCATTGCATGTACTATATATAAGGGTTTCTATATGCCTATATCATGATCTTTTTTTTCTCAATATAAACTGCTCATTCAAGAAAACTCTATCATGATCTTTAAAGATCATGGCTTTTTCACAGCAAAGACTTGTATTTCTTTGCAAATGGTGCAATATACAATCTTAGCACTTTGATAATGTAAAAAATAAACCACGAGCTTGTATCATGAGTTTTGGCAGACCAATTGGAAATTCATGATGCTTTGGGTTTTTAAAGATATATTTCTCTATATTTGTTTATTTGAACTTCTTCTTTTTTCTATTTTTCTTTTGTCTGCACCTATTTTGGTAAAAAAATTATTTGAGCTTGTTGATATATGCATGTCAAACTATTATAGTTAATATTAGAGATATGATTTAGTTGTTTATCATATATATTCCATGTGCAATCAAGTAAATGGAAGACTCAAACCGAAAAAATGACAAACGAAATGGGAAGAGTACAGAAAAATATAGAGTATGGACAATGGAGGAAAGTAATGAGTTATTAAGGCTCATGGCTGATGCTGCCAAGCATGGATGGCATGATAAAAATTGTTCATTTAGCAAGCAAACAGTACAAAAAAAGATACTCCCTAATCTTAATGCAAAATTTGATAATCAAACGCCTTATAAAAAATATATAAGTCGTATAAAATGGTTTAAGGTACGATACAACAACTATTCTCAGCTTATCAATAATAACTCTGGATTTGGATGGGATTCTATAACAAAGAAATTCACTGCTAGCAATGAAACATGGGAGGAGTACTTTAAGGTGAGACTCTTTAAGTTTTCTATTTAATATATCTATGAAAGTTTTCAATTTAATATATCTATGAATTTCATATTAATTCATTAAATAGTATATATGCTAGGATGCACATTTTTCATATGTTAATATTAATTACTTTTTTTTTTCAGTCTTATCCTACGCATAAAAGTTACCGTACTGACACTTTGGACTATGAAGATTTAGAAATTGCTATTGGAAATGGAATTGCTATAGGATCACACTCAATTGGGTTAGGGGAGGACACAGATGCGAAAACAATTGAGGTAGAAGACAATAGAGTTGGTGGTTTAGATGACTTGGAGTATGATCCATTGACTAACACATTCGTACAAAATGATATACATGACACTCTTCCACAATCTCCATCTCAAGACGACTTCACCCCACAACCCATAAATTCAAAGGTTCTATTAACTACTAGAAAAAGAAAACGAATAGAAGGTGATGGAAAATCAGGATCATTTGAGGCTAATAGTTTTCACGCAGATGCTATAAACAAGCTCACCCAAACTATTAGCAAGTTCAAAGAAATTTTTGATTCATTTGACGTAAGGCAGCAGTGTTGTTGGGATGTTATCAAAGAGATTCCAACATGCTCGTTTCAAGGCACTAAATTTTCTTAATACTAGAACAAAAAAGATGGAGTTCTTGAAAATGACACCTAAAGAGCTTTCCGAATGGATAAAATTTAAATTAGAAGAATGAGTTTCTTCATTTTAATACATTAGTTTTATTTTAGATTGTTTTTGGATTATTATTGTTTGAGAATTCCTTCATAACTTCGAATTTTTTAATGAATTACTTTCTTTAGCTTAATACTAATTAGTTTTATTTATTAGATGCTAATATGCTATGTTTATTATTCTTTTTACAAATATGGAATAGACATGTTATATAGAATTGCATCCATATTCTAATAACATGTAGTAAAGTTTTTATTATTTTTTATTATTATTTGAATTGCATCCATATTCTAAAATGCATAAAATATGTAGATAATTGAGTTTTTTGTTTTCTTAGGTGGCTCAATTTTTATAATGTCTAATGCATACATGCACGAAGATGTTGAAATAGAGAAAGAAATGGAAAAAAGAAGAAATGGAAGAAGAAAATAATGAAGAAGGGTCATATGAAACCATTAGGTATTTAGTGATAGCAATGGAAACAATTCTCTCTATAAGCTAAATGAGATTATAGATAATATGTATTATAGTCGTATCCAACGTTCTCTATCTAGGCGACCAAAAACTTTAATTGGATACGACTATGTATATAAAATACTACAAGAGAATCCGACAAATTTTTGGGTAGTTTATAGAATGTATCCTGATGTGTTTCTAAAGTTATGTACTATCATTAGAGAAAAGACACTCTTACAGGAAACTAGATTTATTTGTGTTGAGGAGATGCTTGCTGCCTTTTTATTAATAGTAGGTCAAAATTCTCGATTTTGTGTGGTTCAGGAAACATTTTCTCGATCTCATTTTACTACTAGCAAAAATTTCAACAAGGTTTTGAAGGCACTGAATAAAATTGTAGTAGATATGATGGCCAAACCTAAATCGACAGTGCCAGAAAGAATTAGAGAAAATACAAAATTTTATCTTTACTTTAAAGTAAGTGATTAAAATTATTACTAAAACTACTACTATTATTATTATTATTATTATTATTGTTATTAATTTATTTTATTATTTTTTGTTATTTTTTTTATAATAGGATTGCATTGGAGCTATTGACGGCACCCATATTCCAGCAATGGTATGTGGACGTGATACCAACAGTTATCGTAACCGTCACGGAATAATTTCACAAAATGTCTTAGGAGCTTGTAATTTTGATTTGGAGTTTATGTACATGCTTAGTGGGTGGAAGAGATCTGCTCATGATTCAAAAATGTTAAATAATGCTTTAGCAAAGAAGAACGGACTTAAAGTACCACAAGGTTTATTTCTTTTCCACTTATTTTTTATTGCATTATTTTTTTGTATATTTTTTTTTATGTCTAATTTTATTTCTTAAGTATAGATGGCATGCTTACTAAGTGTACAAACATATTGGTTGTTCATGTAAATATTTTTTAGTGGATTGTGGGTTTCCTAATAGGCGTCAGTTCTTAGCTCCTTTTCGAAGTGTTCGATATCATCTACAAGAATTTTTTGGTCAAGGCCGTGATCCTGAAACTACAAATGAGTTGTTCAATCTTCGTCATGCTTCTTTGAGAAATGTAATTGAGAGGATATTTGGTATATTCAAATCACGGTTCACAATTTTCAAATCATCTCATCTTTTCCCATTTGATACACAAGCAGAACCAGTGTTAACTTGTGTAGGATTACACAATTTTCTTCGCAAAGAGTGTCGTTCTGATGAATTTCCAACTAAGTCAGATAGTGAAGATTTATCATCTTCATCAGTGTCTGTTAATCAAGAGGACGATTTTGAACCAATTATTGAGACTCAATGCAACAAAGAGAGCATGCTAATGAATGGAGAGCACATATAGCTACTAATACGTGGAATGATGTTGAGATTATTAATAATGGTGGAAATTAGATTATTTTTTCATTAAAATAATTTTTACTATTTTATGAACGTCATATTTTTTTTTCTAATTAGAAA